>JZLH01S0080213.1:6240-23838 GCA_001188425.1 Eucidaris tribuloides | reverse complement strand
CCAGACAGATTTGTTCAATATCAAAAACACTGATATCTGTTTTCCTTTCAAGGACAATTTGCATTCAAATAACATTGTAGACCTATATTTGATCTTGAAGCATTGTAATTCTTTTGTAACTTTTCTTTCAGCACAATTGAGTATCGAGATTCCATCGATAATCCATTGGTTTTTGAACAATTTATACGCACTACAATTTGAAATTGGCGAAAAACTCTATTGTGTTTCAGGATCTGTATGCCGTCCACATAAAACAGCAAAGAGAAGTAGAACTGTCGTTCTCGTTTTAAATCTATCTGGAATAAGAAAAAATATTGAACTATTATAAATCACAAAATGATGTAGAATTCCGCGGTTTCTGTTGATCATAAATTGGACCAGCGCGTATACTATCGCGAAATATATACAAATATTCCGGTGATTTAAAGCTGGATATGCGTAACGTGTCCGTTTTTCCAATTTTCGTACATTTGACGAGCGACGGCGAACGATTATCTTTCGAATATCAACTTGCACCATGAAAGAAGACCCATTTCTTTCCCTCTAACGTAGAAGCTAAAACAAATGTTATACTCGAGACATCTGGAAATGACGGTAATCCTTTTCATCTTTACTAAAGATCCAATATCATATTACCATGGTGACAAAATCCAGCATGGTATGTTATCTGAGTCATTCGAAACATTAAACGATCCTGCTTGACGAGATAAAGCCCCTTTCTGCATATCCACCCGCATTTCAGTGTAACAACCAGACACTTTAAATGTATGCATCTAATGTATCTCTTTTCCTTCCTGTTCATCTTCTGCCGCGGTCAAACATTGGTATCTTTTCAACCATCTTATACACAACACACACACACACACACACACACACACACACACACACACACACACACACACACACACACACACACACACACACACACACACACACACACACACACACACACACACACACACACACACACACACACACACACACACACACACACACACACACACACACACACACACACACACACACACACACACACAACACACACACACACACACACACGCACGACACACAACACACACACACACACACACACCACACACACACAAACACGCACACATAAAGAGTATAAGGACGTACATTTGTGAAACTGACTTTGTTTATTGAAAGTAAGCCTCGTGTGGTTAAATCCCAACCTTGAATCGGCATTATCACATATTCTTTTATTTTTCTGGCAAGCCGATCCTCTATAGTCTTTTAATAAAAAAAAAATACTTGAAATATACAAATCACATTTTTTTCACAAAAGTTGAAAGCAAATTTTGCACCATTTTGTAATAAAGATCCAGAACTTTACTACCTCTTTAAAGAAAATTTTCATAAAGAATATACTACGGAGATGGAAAGTAAACATTTTCACTTCATTTTTAATCATATTTCACACTTTGCAGCCTTTGGTGGCCTATCACGCGACACTTCCACGATATTACCTTCACAAACGAAGGGGAGACTTCGCTGGCCGCGGAATTCATTCCTACATAATATGCAATATACCCCAGAGGGAAAACGCTTAATGGAAGCAGCATTTAATTGCTGCTAAACATTATTACACGTATATTGTCGGACTGAAAGTAATAAAGAAGCTTATATCTGTAGGCAGTTTAATGCTAATAATAACACCTTTCACAGGTTCCGCCTTTGATAAATAACGCAACAGTTAGTAGCGGTAAAGGGGCACATAATGAATAGTGTATCTGACAGTACCTTCAGAGTATAGGTGTTTAGAGTTCACTGGAAAATCTAAGGTGGGTTCGAACTACCCCTTTCCAAAAATAATCAAAGCAGTGGATTTTTTTTGTCTGTGGCTTTGTGGTTATTTGAAAGTTCGATTCAATATCTAAAATCATCACCCCTTTTTTAAAGCCACAGTTTAACGTTGAACAGGGTTTAAAATATCTAAGCTGCATAATCTTTCATGGTCTAAGTGTCTTTGATAATGTCTAAAAATGAAGCCTTGAAAAAAATGGTACTTCAAAGTGATCATGTAGTGCTTTAAAAGAGTGAAAACCTTGAGTGACCATCTCCTGACCTTGTCTATTTCCTCTCATAGACTATTGTGTTACAGGTCTGACTGATTCAGAACTCGGGTGGAGTACTAATTGTTTATCCATGCACAAAATACCAGTGGTATAAAACATTCCAAACTTTTGTATGCTAGTATTTTTTTAAGTTCATATAAGCACTAGTATGAAGCTCAGATATCAAAGTATGACAGTTTTTTAAATTGAAGTTCCACAATGTTAGCCTTTATCTTTAAATGCCTAAACACAAATAACGGAAATCAGTGAAGACTTTTTCTACACATTAAGTTCTCTTAAAGGGCAATGACATGATTGTATGCACTTGAAAATGCCCCAAGACCAGAATGAGTTGAAACATATACCAATGTATTCACTAACTGAAGTTCATATCTTGGCTGAAGGGATTTTGTCTTTGAATTTGTTAACTTGAGGAGAAGCAAGCATGACTATAACAGTACTAAATTGAAATATGACCCTGATCAAAATTAAACCCACACAAAGCTATGCACAACAAATTTGAGCCACACATCGAATACTGATAGTAACAGTTTTAAAAAAGAGTAGACGTTTGAACACATCATTTTGACATCAGAATTTTTGAATTTTGTTTTATTCTAGAATAGTTTTATGCCCAAATAAGGACTATTTCTGATCAGCCATTTCCCTTTGACTTCATTCTCAACCTAGATGGTAATGGCAGAGTCCAAGAGCCTTTTCTGTTTTGTTTTTTCCTTGCATGCTCTTTTTCGGCGTGTGGAGGGGGCGGGGGTAGGGATTCCACAGTCTCCTAGCGGTGATAGCAGCTGTTTGAACTAAATCTAGGGATTGGTAAGTATCAAGTGTTCTACATACATTTATCCACACCGTTATCAGACGTTTATAGCAAATCTATATTATTGATTCATTCTGCAGCTTGAATCGTATAATCTAAGACACCCCGTAGATCCGTAGGGAACAAAGGAACAAAATAGAAGATGCATGCACAAAAGGTCCGCGCAACTAAATGCCACAAATTTTCAAGATATATATTTAATTCTACATCTCATTATTTATCAGTGGATCCTATATGATTTGCATGAATAGTTCGCCACAGATTAAAGATGAAAGGGCTTTTCACGCATCCGTATGATTTAAGTTGAAGAGCTGATTAGCAGTGCCCAAATAGAAAATACAAAGGGCATTAATACATAAAACGGTATATGTAAATGAAATGATTTATAATAATTTTAAATGGATGTGTATGGGTACATGTACATGTGCATGTGCATGTGTGTGTGTGTGTGTGTGTGTGTGTGTGTGTGTGTGTGTGTGTGTGTGTGTGTGTGTGTGTGTGTGTGTGTGTGTGTGTGTGTGTGTGTGTGTGTGTGTGTGTGTGTGTGTGTGTGTGTGTGTGTGTGTGTGTGTGTGTGTGTGTGTGTGTGTGTGTGTGTGTGTGTGTGTGTGTGTGCGCACTTTTTAAAATGGCAGCATTTTAATACGAACAAATATGAAAAATCATATGTCGGGGATGGGTCCATGAAATGATATTTAAACGAGGTCTTTATAAGTATTGAGTGCTTTGAGTCACCGGTCTTCTTTAATACACAATGTCTCTTATCGTGGCTCTAATCGACAATAACATACCGCCTTCAAGATTGGTGTAAACTGCTATGCCACATGTACAGGTGTTCTTTCAGATAACGAAATCTGAAACAATTAGAACCGATTAACCTTCAAGCAGTGGTGTGGAATTGCAATTACAAGAACAATAATTATAGCACTTGCAACATTATAGCGCCGTTCAGTTTGATTAGTTGCACGGTAGAGGTTCAAACATCTGAAACAAAGAAATGAAAAGCTTAAGTGTTTATTTCTTTGCTTGCTCTTCCTGTAAACTTGATGTTCTAAATGTTCAATGCTGTGAAACAAAAAAATTAAATACACTATTTAACATTGTGCAAGGACCATTTAGAAATTGAAAAACTGTGACATCTGACCTACATAATAGTGTTAATATGAACAAAAATTTGGATAGTAATGCTGTCATTAGCAAAATATACACAGATAAATATCAGCATATGATTTAATATCCGGTGGGGAAAAAGTATATGACACAGCAATATATGGTGGAAACTGGAATGGTTGGTCATTGAATAAATTTCACTTTTCAAAAGAATTTAATGATCATTTTGAAGTACCATTTTGACAGGGCTTCATATTTGGACCTTATCAGAGACACATATAGTATGAAGGATTAGGTAGTTCATAATGTTTTTTTAAGTTGAAACATTGTCAAATTTTGCCTTTAAATAATATGGATGTCTTCAGTGAATAAGACAAAATCATACTGCTTCAGTATACGCCGGGCAATACATGTGCATATATAAAGGGTTGTATTTCATGCGATACTTGACCTCAAGTCACGCAATGAATAAATACTTGGCGATTTATTCTACATGAGACTTTGTGAGCCACAAACATGACAAAGGGAACGAATACAGTTTTCGAACTTCGTTCCGACAAGTTCAATTCAACCATGGCATCATGTAGTAAGCAATTCCAACATCAGTCACTTGTTTGCCCAATTCGCCGTAAGATCTTTCTTTATACATTGTGTCGCCATAAAATCTACTCCACTACAGTTCAGCTGAATGACAAAATACTGCTTTATACCTTAATACATACACAGCAATATAAAGTGTGCAAACGGTGTTTGGCGAGTTAACGCTTTTCTACACAAATTCTTGCTATCACTTGGTAAACATGTTCAGAGGTTACACGTCGTTTGTAAATCACTAAACATCGGTGTCCAATCTCTTTACATTAAGTGTCAATAATCTGAACATATACATTTCACCTTTTTTACCTGGAAACACCTGTTTGCTACCACTTTCTAGACACTAATATTTTTGCACATTATCATCGTATATTACTGAATATAATGCTTAAGTATATATTGAATGATAGTTATGCATTCATTTGTTTTTGTTCATTCCGTTTCTGTTCAAAGCTACAACATTCAAGAGAATCGTAAAGTAATTAAGGGATTTTCTTTTACATTGAAATACCAAGGTATAAGCCAAGCCAAACATAAAAAAGCAGGAAAAAGACGAACAGAAAAACCGAGTACAGAGCAGAACAATTACAGTGTACATCGATGTATGCGAAGAAATCTAGAAACTACCTGCACCATTGCGTTTTGCACGACAATAGGCATGTTTTGAAACAGGATTTATTCTTATAACTTCAAGTTGTTGACCAGAAAACCTAGGGAAGGAACTCCTCTAGTTTTGTCACAACAAAATTCGATCTTCTGGAAGTCCCAAACAACACACGGCACTTAACGCCGATGGCTCACAGACGATATTCAAGTTTCGTGGAGCAATGCGCCTTATCAATGCAAACAGTTTGTTGTTCTGTTGTTTCTGTGTTGCGAGCTTTTAGACTATCTTATTCATACTTGATACTTAAGCTGATTTCTAATAGCATTTGCCTTAAAGTAGTATATGCAGCGGGTCACAATGAAAAACACTTGTTTTTAGGTCGTAAAATAATTGTTATCGAAACTGCAACGATAATCTTGTTGGTTACCTCTGAAGTTATTGCTGTAGCAGGTTTCTTGTTGTAGGTCGATCGGTACTGAACTCATTGATTCCGGGAATAGAATGGACAGTGGGACAAACATATAGAAATACGGAATGGTGTATTGAGTAGCGGTAGAAATCGTCGTGCCGCTGGATGAAGGGTGTGAACATGTGCTGTATGCAAAAGGGCGTTAACGGAAAATCGTCTCTAACTTAAAAATACTGACTTATTTCACATGGAGTTAAACATTTTGACTGTTTTAGTACCTTCTGTCAGTCTTTCAAGTGCAAATATCAAATAAGCCGATGATTTTCAAATTAGAAGAAATTGACTGTTAACGTCCTTCTGCTCAGAGCACATGCTAACACCCTTCATCCAGCGGCACGAGGATTTCTACCGCTACTCAATACAAATATTATGGCTGGTTTTAGATGAAAAAAACACACATAAAAACACAGAAATCTGAAGAGCAGTTAAATCGTACATGGTCATTTAGTCATAATTAACTTCAAGAAGGAAAAAAAAATGGTGTGAAGCAACTTTGTGGATCTGGACAACGCCATGACACGCAGCTTAGTCATAAGAGGCCGTTAACTCCCTGCCGCGAAGTTTCATTACTCTCACCATCCCGATGATATGGATATATCTTGGGCATCTCATCATCAAAGACGGATGCGGTAGGTGGTAAAGAAACGTCCCGTTGATTTAAGATGGATGACACTAATTACACTTTAACCTTCCAAAGCCAATGTTTTCTTTTCCAGACTATTTGCTTGCTTCATGTTCCTTCACGTATGAGTAGTTTAATATTCAATGCGTGACGAGAGGGCATTGAGAGAGAAGTGTTACAATTCCTTTCTTGCGCGTATGTTGTTTCCCGGGAAAAAAAAATAAATCAACGGAGGAAATGACGAAATAGGTTGGAGCGGGGGTGATTCACACTACTGTCCTTAGAGATCGCGTTCAATGCTTTACAAAATGAGCTGATTTCTTTTTGCGATAAAGACAGAAACATGTTCATAGTCTCAACGCTTCTGAGTAATTAATTAAAACAAAAGTCAATATGGCACATTAAATTCACAGTAAACATTGACCACAGTTTGAAATATCTGAGCGACATAACCCTAAATGCTAAAGAGTCTTTGATAAAGTCTTAAAATGAAGCCCTGAAAAAATTGTACTTCAAAGTGATTATTTAGTACTTTAAAGGAGTAAAAGTCTAGAGTATCAACTCTGTCCTTCTCTTGACCTTGTCTATTTCCTCCCATAGACTACTGTGTTATAGGTCTGAGTAATTTATACTCAGGAGGAGCACTAATTTGTTTATCCATGCATACAATGCCAGTGGCACATAACTTTTCAAACTTTTGGATGCTAGGTGTTTTACCTGCCCATTTGAACACTACTCTGTAGCTCAGATATCAAAGTTTGACTAATTTTTTTAAAATTAAAGTTCATAATGTTAACCTTTCACTTATGTAGTTCGCAAAAAGGATTTAGTCTGAGATTGGAAGTTTACGGCTTTCCGTGAACAGTTCATTCACATTGCAATCATAGGCTGAATCAGTCGACATACGAGAGGCTTATTGTAATGTATTGTTTCCACGTAATGTTCATGCTCTACAGGGAGGATTATGTTTAACATATAACCCGTTCCAAAAGTACTGCCTTATCTGTGATATGCATTCCATATCATCGTACATGAAAAGTAAAGGTGATTGGAATCTGGAACTTTATAGCTGAAATACGAGAAGTTCAACCGCCGTCTTTTACCCGATTCCTTTCAGTTTTAAGCACTCGGATATTTGCTTCGAACACGTTATCAGAGTTTTAAATCATTGCCGTACACCACCAAAAGGACCACAACCGCTTGAGCCCACGGGTAATTTATCTGCAATCATCATGCCAGAGCTGTTCATCTTGAGCGAAAGGGGACTCCGTCACTCATAGTCGAAATGGAGTGTCCTGCCGAGTCAGAGCGGTGGTGATAACCCATAATGGATAGCAGACGACGTTTGATTTTTGCTATGATGTATTTTGGCGGCAAATCTCGCTTTACTCGTGTTTAACCCTGTCTGTATAAAGTTGTAAATATAGTATGCACCTTATAAGATTTTTTGTGGCGGTAGCACGGAGAGTGTTAACGCTAAAATCATTACATTGGCGGGTCCATGGACAAGGGTATCATTGTTTGTGTTAATAACTCATCATTGGAGGATTTCATGATGTAAAAGCAAATGTCTGGATAAGCAGACGACGTTTGATTTTTGCTATGAAGTCTGTTGGCGGCAAGCCTCGCTTGTCTCATATTAACCTTGTCGATACCACGTTATAGATGTCGTATGCTCTTCTAAAAGTTTGGTTGCAGTGGCTCGGAGAGGCTTAAGGGTAAAATCATCAAGGTCTATGCACAAGGGTGTCGTTGTTTGTGTTAAATAACTCATCATTGGAGGATTTCATGATGTAAAAGCAGACGTCTGGATAGCAGAAGAGTCGACGTTTGATTTTTGCTCTGAAGTCTGTTGGCGGCAAACCTCGCTTGTCTCATGTTTAACCCTGTCGGTTTCAAGTTCGTATGCAAATTCAAGATTTTTGTTGCAGTGGTACGGGGAGGGTTCAGGGGGGAAATCGTCAAAATGCCGGGTCTATACAAAAGGGTTTCACTGTTTGTGTTAAATAACTCATCATTGGAGGATTTCATGATGTAAAAGCAGACGTCTGGATAGCAGAAGAGTCGACGTTTGATTTTTGCTATGAAGTCTGTTGGCGGCAAACCTCGCTTGTCTCATGTTTAACCCTGTCGGTTTCAAGTTCTAAATATCGTATGCAAATTCAAGATTTTTGTTGCAGTGGTACGGGGAGGGTTCAGGGGGAAATCGTCAAAATGCCGGGTCGATACACAAGGGTTTCACTGTTTGTGTTAAATAACTCATCATTGGAGGATTTCATGATGTAAAAGCAGACGTCTGGATAGCAGAAGAGTCGACGTTTGATTTTTGCTATGAAGTCTGTTGGCGGCAAGCCTCGCTTGTCTCATGTTTAACCCTGGTGGTACCAAGTTGCAAATATCGTATGCAACTTCAAAGACTTTTGTTAAGCGGGAAATTATCAAATTGGCGGGTCTATGGACAAGGGTAGCATTGTGTTAAATAACTCATCATTGGAGGATTTTATGTAAAAGCAGACGACGTTTGAGTTTTGCTAAAGTCCGTTGGCGGTAAGCCTCGCTTGTCTCCAATTAACTCTGTCGGTACCACGTTATAAATATCACATGTAACTTCAAAGACTTTTGTTGAAGTAGTACGGAGAGCGTTAAAGGTAAACTCCTCCAAATGGCAGGCCCACGGACAAAGCTACCATTATTTGTGTTTAATAATATTCCGAACTCCAGGATTTAATGTAAAAGCAGACGTCTTGACAGTGGCGTGCACAAAAATTTGGAATGGGGGGGGCAAGAAAATAATTCCCCCGACAATCACTCCAATTTCCCCCAACTGAATGCTTTCCCCCGACTACCATAAAATTTTGGGGGCATTCTGGGGGGCCATGGCCTCAGCCCCCCCCCTTGCGCACACCACTGCGTTTTGATAACCAACGACGTATGATTTTTGATATGGAATCTCTTGTCGAATGATCACGCTTGTCTCATGGAAAAATCATCAAAATGGCGGACCCATCAACAAGGGTATCATTTGTTTGTGTTTTATAATAACGTAAGATTCGAGATTTTTTTCACGCACAAATATTAACACACCGTGCTTGGACGAATTGAAATATAGAGCAATTTGTATTACGTTATCTTGCTTGATGGCCTTATGCAGAGCAATGTACCATGATCTGAATATTCGTGGGAATGTATGGGATTTGTCAGAGATTACAGGTTAATAGCATGATTTGAGGTAATCTTCATCTTGGGTTAAAATTATACTAACGACAAGTAAACTATGCAAGAATTCTGCTGTGAACATTCTGTGGCCAAATGTTGACCAATTTTAAAAGAACTACCATCATTATCCCTTGTGACAGGAAAATTTGTTGGGTGGCTTTCTATGGGATTAATTTATATCGGGGCATGAGAGTAACTCAATACTGGTATGTTCATGCTTGATTCTCCTTCAATTAACAAATTCAAGACAAAAGTGTGTACATTGGTATATGTCGGAACTCATTTAGTTATTGAGGCATTTTCAAGTGTTACAATAATGTCATTAGCTCTTAACCATGACACACACATCAAATTTATCTCAGAAAATACATGAAGAATGGTGGAAGAATATATTTTTCATCCAATCAGTGAAAAACTTACGACCGTCTGTCATTCCTTAACCTATTCAGTACCAAACTTATATATCGCATGAAAGTCAATGAATGTCGGGTTGCACAGATAATGCAAGGATTATGATCAACAAAAAGTGCAAAGTTTTATGGTGTCGTGGTTATTTTTTTGAGGGGGGGGGTGGGTTGGAAGTCACTAATGACATATCCCATTATTGTATTGATAGCTTGTACTCTGAAAGCGAAGATGAAAATGTTTTATGAGCCTGACAGTTTTCCGTTTATTGAAGAGAAATAGTCTCAAATCAACTGTGTTATTGAGTCATGTCTGATATTTCAGTCATGTTTCAACTGAATAACAGTCTTATTCTTTTCCGATAATCAAGTAAACTGCCATCATCTTTGGATAATGGATACATTTTCGGCACCATCTTGAAGCTAATAACATTGGATATCAAGTATGATATAAAAAATAAAATGTTGCATTATCTGAATACTATGACAAACATCTGCGATATCACTAAACAGATAATGTGTTGTGATGTCATCAGACTGAAAGCACGAACATAGTTGTACACAGCAAATGTGACCAAAATGATTTGTAATATGTCGTGTGTGCGTGAGGCTGAAGTGAAAGTGCTTTATCACCTTCCGTGAGAAGTACGAATTCCAGCCACGAATGTTGATTGCAGTCGCATTAACGTTTTCATCTCCTGCTTTAGGCCACAAGGAAACAATGCGCTCAGTGTTTCTGGAAGTGAAGTATAACAAGAGCGATGAAGCACTCAAGTTTTGTAACGAAAACTGTGTTGTGTTTAGATTAAAGGCATCATTTCGACCATTTTCCGTTTGAAAAAAAAATCTAATTAAGGTGTATAATTCTCCATGCTAGTGTTGTCACTAATGATATATCTCATTGTTGTATTGACAACTTGTACTCTGAAAGCTAAGATGGAAATGTTTTATGAGCCTGAAAGTTATCCGTTTATTGAAGAGAAATACTATCAAATCAACTCTGCCATTGAGTTATGTCTGATATTTCAATCATGTTTCAACTGAATAAGAGTTTCATTCTTTTTCGATAATGGATACATTTTCGGCACCATTTTGAAGCTAATAACATTGGATATCACGTACTATATAAGAAATAAAATGTTGCATTATCTGAATACTATGACATGACAAACATCCGTGATATTACTTAACAGAAAACGTGTTGTGACGTCATCAGACTGAAAGCACGAACATTGTTGTACACAGCAAATGTGACCAAAATGAGTGAAAGTGCTTTTTCAACTCTCGTGAGAAGTGCGAATTCCAGCCACGAATGTTTATTGCAGTCGCATTACCGTTTTCATCTCCTGCTTTAGGCCAGAAGGAAACAGTGTACTCAGTGTTTCTGGAAGTGAAGTAACAAGAGCGATGAAGCACTCAAGCTTTGTAACGAAAACTGCGAACGTTGTGTTTAGATTAAAGACATTGTTGAGCGACGTTTCC
This sequence comes from Eucidaris tribuloides, assembly GCA_001188425.1. NCBI lineage: Eukaryota > Metazoa > Echinodermata > Echinoidea > Cidaroida > Cidaridae > Eucidaris > Eucidaris tribuloides. The sequence continues at coordinate 12,424 of JZLH01S0080213.1, read as the reverse complement.
ATGTAAAAAAAAATAAAATCTGAGCTACATGATCATCTATGATACTACTATCTCTGATAACCTCTAAAAGCGAAGCCAAGAACGAAATTGCAGTTCAAAACAATCATTAAGTGCTTTTCAAAAGTGAAAATCAATGGGCAACTATTCAAGTTTTACCCAGTAAACTGTAGTGTTATTTGAATTTTCGTCCCCAAGACATTAATTCAAATACTTATAATTTATCTGTAAATGTTTGGCTATAATAATGACAACAAACTGTCAGAAATTCCGTGCTCTATGGTGTTTATTTCTGCTTTCCATATCGTGTACGTCAGATATCCATGTTTGATAATGATTAAATGGTAATTAAATATCAAATGGCAATGTTAAAGAGTGTCTTTAGAGGAAAAAGGGCTAAATAGTTTGAACGGAGTGTGATTTTAGTGCTTGCCAGGGACACTAGTGTCATATTGACACGCCACAAGGTGAATATAATCGCATGAATTTTGTCTTGATACTGTCATGACGTTACGACATCACACATTGAAGCAGAATGAATGTCTTTAGGACATGTCGTGATTTTGTTGCGATTCAAAAGGTTACTACTATTCTATAGATGCGCAAGATCTCACAAATTTTTTTAAAGTGTTGTTTGTGGGACTACGTGAGCTTTAAACCACGACGAGAAATCTACTGGTAACAAACAAAATTCACAACCCAAAAGATGTGCGCATTATGGAATGAAATGCATTCACCAACCCGTATCCACTTACAGATGTAGAGCTAATTCCCTTAATGATATTCCACCCTTGTATCCAAGTCACCATATTCTTGAAGATGTTGGGCGTAATTACCAATCTCCTCCGTCAATTCTGAAATTATCTCTACATATCCTTTAATAATTACCAAGTTATAAAACCCAAGCAACCGTATACATACGTCGTGACCCCAAAACTCTTCCTCGGCATAATTAAGATGGCGTGCGTTCGTGCGATGCATATCCAGAGACCCCTCGTTCGGCCGAATCCTTCCCCCGTACCGCTCCCGTGGCGAGACGTCCAGGGACCTGTTGATTCATTCATTCTAATTCACCGTCACTTCCTTACTGACGTCAAAATTCAATCACTCTCCGATGCACCCCGGAGCAATATTTCACATTTGTTTTAACGGAGTTCGTTTGGCTTGTTTGAGACCGCGCTCTGTTTTTTTTTTCTTTCATCCAGTTTTGTACTTAGCTGCGCTCAGTGATGATACATTATTGTGATCATACGCAGGCATATGTGTTTGGGTACATTTGGCCCTTAACCACTTCATGTATAATTCTCTGCGGTCTGAGCTCTTCACATCTTAACGCCCCAATGTCCTTATAAAGACATCCGACAAACAACATCATGAAATCGATTTCCGAATGCAGTAATGCCACATTTTGTAAACAGAAGCGGGACCATTTTTATGAACATCTTGAGCTTTCTGAACCTTTGTGTAGTATTTTGTGATGAAGTGAGAAGTCCATTTTTTCAAGACCCACTGTCAAGAGGCACTTTGACAACAGAACGGATAACAAGTAGTCTTTAAAAGGTTTGCAATTATAGTAAAAACGTAGCTTCTGCAAACTGCCGATGTATTATGATAAAAACGCACTATACTCCTCAATTTATTTGAAACACCAAGGAATATCATGTAGTATTTGTCTATATTCACTGCGTGTAGTCCCTAAACAGATTACGATTTCAAATAAAACAGCAATTGACCCATTACTGCTTGAGGAATTAGGGTCTAAGACACCTTAAAAAAACCCCTAAAAGTATAAGAAATAACAAGATTTATGCATGGCAAAACTTTTTTTAAACTTTTATATCAGAAAATGGAACTCTTTGCCTGTCACAAACTAACAATCATTGGTTATCGACTTGAAATTCCTCGAACAAAGATTTACATCGGAAGGTTTTCATTTAAGAAAGCGGCAATGACGTACAGTCCGTTAATTGGTCAGTTTGAACAACTTTCCTTGCAATGATGATAGCTGATTATATTAATAAAAAAATCCATCGGTGCTTAAAATATGTAAGTATATCAAACAGGCTTACATTTACAAAGAGACGATTTCGTCAGCATAAGATGTGAAACTATTATTGATGGAATTGGAAGTTTAAAGTGTAAATACGTTCTGTGGTGTAAAAAAAACCCCCGTGCTATGCGTGGTTAAATGAGCTCGACAGTAAACTCTGGTTAACTCGTTGGCTACGGGGACCTGATATGGCACGTATGAACTCCATGGAAATGATAAAATCTGGGAGGCAACGGCTGGTATTGGAGTATAGACTTGAAGGGCACAACATTGCAGTTACTTAATAATGCCACTGCATTTTAGCGCTTTAACCGGTAGTACCCTCACCAGCACAAATTATGATCTTGTTTATAAATGTATATTTTGCTATAGCGTACTGTCTTTCTGATCTAAATTGTTTAGATTATTTTAACTCCCTGATTTGTAGACAAAAACGTGTGGGGGTAGTCTCGTTAAATCGACTTTTTGCTGCTACCGGGGGACCCCATTGCTAAGTGCATCAATTCATGCAAGTGGGTGACACGTGAGACACAAGCCCTCTCCGATATACCACTTCATTCTGCTCCATGCACGGCGTGGAGTCCCGAAGGATTAGGCCCATCTATTGGCATCGCGCTGATAACTTCCCATAAAATACGGTTAAGAAGTCTAGAAAAAGACCTCGAATCTCCTTGAATATTCGGTACAAAACACACTGTTTTACCCGTCATAATTGCCGTGTTTTTCAGGGAAATTATATTTGATTCACTTCATTCGTATTCATCAGCACGTTTCGCACCAATTCATCAACGTTGCTGCAAAGTGTCACATGGGACCAGCGAAAAATAGTCTGACCGTGCCCGTCATGGCATTGGCCGCATGAGATGATCTGGGTTTTCTCCGTGTCAACACCTTGATGGGAACAGATTTGTTGATGGGGAAAACAGATTTGTATTCGGGAATGGCTATTTAACTCGTTTACTCGTACTGATGAGGTATTCAACGGTCATGCTTTGTGGACATCTAAAGTTGACAATATCAGGGAAGGGATTAAAAGTAATCCATTTGCTCAACATTAACAAGTAGAAACTTAAATTGTTCAATTTAGGAGCAATAAGAACATATACATGCAATGCTAACGATAACTGTTATTTTTTTAGTCTTCGTAGGTCACTTTAATCGGTTAATCATTCATGCATCCAATGTTTCCATCCTTGTCCAAACAAGGGCGACGCCAGAGTAAAATTTTAGGAGGGGTCGAATCCGTCGGGGAATCTTTTTTTTTACTAGTCAAACTGCAAGCTAAACAGCATCCGACAAACGGGGGGGGGGGGGGGGGGGGGTGGCTGGATGTTTTGTCATCAAGTTTTTTTTTTTTTTACTAGCCAATCTGCAAGCCAAACAGCATCCGAAAAGAGGTGGGCAGGAGGCCGACAACGACGGAAACCATTTTTTGCCCACCATTTTGTGTTACTAGCCAAATCAACAACAGCAACTTAAAAAAGTAGGGGGCCGCCACCCCTTGCCCTCCCTGTGGCGCCGCCCCTGTGTCTAAACTCCAGGAAAAGGAGATTGATCACTGTTTGATGGTAGAAAATACCATACAGTGGCGTCATTGTCGTTCCGTGGATGTCAAATTTTTGACATGATATTTAATGAGAAATTATAGCCTTCAAAGAAATGTTCAATAAAAGAGATTGAGACTGAGCGATTAAATTATGCATATTACAATGAAATTAATTTAGCAATTTATCTATCATCTGTTCATAATGAGAAGGCTGTCGACTGTAAAAATGAGAGAAAACATACGCTAATGTCCTAGAGTTTGCACAGTGTAAACGACCTTTTCCTTCAAGGGTTTAGGTTAATGTCCTTCCACTTCATATAAAAAAATTCTCAACAAAGTTCCGCAACTCAACTTTATGATCAATGTTTCTCTTGGTATTATAGTATAGTACTTGATATTGGTATCATTGAAAGGCCTGTTTGTGTACCTTTAAAAGGATATCTCATTTGTAATGATTCTGAAATCGTGGAATACGTGCAACACCTGAGTATTGGGCCAAGTCAGAAGTGAAAAGCTGCAAAAATTAACCACTGTTGTCATTGGCAAATTTCTTATTTTGTATACAGGCTGCATTGACCTTGAGGTGGTTATGCACGAGTGTCAGAGGTATATTCTCTAATTCTGTGGAGACTTTAACATTATTATGTTTAGCAAATACAGTTATGAAGAATAACTTTAGCCTTCCTTGCTTTTATCATTGTTTTGTAGAGAGTTGTTCAAACTGTGATCGAGAGAATTGTTTCCGCTGTACTTACGGATGACTGAATGTTTGATGGAGGGGATCTTGAAAAACTTAATATAACTTAGAACCTTAATGAAATTCAAACACAATGATAATTCACAATTGCCGTCATAAATCACATTTAATATTCAAAATAAAATGTGAAAACAATAACACTTCAATTAAAAACCCTCACAACATCATTAAAAAATCCACTCACCATACAAATTAACACTGAACTGGTGACGATACGTTGCACTTTACACCTTCTCACTTTTGACTTGGGCCCCTTATTAAAATGTCTAGCACATTCCATGAATCCATAATCATACCAAATGCGGTATCACTGTAAAGGACAATAAACAGGCTTTACAACAATACTAATATCAAGTATTATACTATAATACCAAGAGAGATATCGACGCTGAAAGTTGAGTTGCGGAACGTGTTTTGAGAAGTTTATACATGTACAGTGGCGACCTAAAGTATCGTTACGTTACAAACGGCTATACAAACGCGTTTCCTGAAACGAATTCGTTTCAATAAAACGCAAAGCACGCTTTTACTACGCTGACTTTACGTTTCGTCGTTTCACGAAACGTATTTCAGTACACTGTAAAATGTACGGTGTCAAAAACAACACCAGTCGGTGTTGTGAGAGGACCGCACCCGGCATGTGTTAAAAATACACCATGGAGTTTGAATATAACACCAAATATTGTTGATATAACAAACAGAATGTGCTGGAATAACACCAATGGGTGTTGAACTTACACGGATGAGTGTTGAACTAACACCATGAATTTAATACTGGTGTAAAATGCTTGGTGTGGTCCTCTCACAACACCGACTGGTGTAATTTTAACACCACTGCTTTTGTAGTGTAAATGCCTTTGTAACGTGACGATACCTTCGGTCGCCACTGTATATATACATATATGACAGGAAATGTCAAAGACGTGCGTCTTGTAGAACATGATGAGATGGGGGTTTCTCCTGGCCTCATCCTTAACACCATTAAAGACGAGCTCCTTCCATCATCCCACATCGACAGGGCCGCGATAGGATGGGATGGGCTCTCCGGGGAGATGGCTTTGTTGTCAATGACGATTCGTGATGGAGGATTTCAAACGTTTGTCAGACATCCTAAATTATTCATCGGGTCGGTAATCAGTTGCTCATACACATCCAGACACACATTTTGCCCGAATGTCTATACGACATTATAATGACGCGATCAAAGGAAGTACAACCACAGCAACGTTAAAGACATAAGATAAAGCTTAGTGACATGATTGGGAGAAATAAAGAAATGCCTTTAGAATCAAACTGGTTGAAAGATATATCAAATGTACACCAGCTGGAGTTGATCTCCTGGCTGGAAGGATTTGTCTTGAGATTGTTTACATAAGGAGAATCAAGCATGAATAGGCCAGCAGTTTAATTCTCTCGAGGCTCGAGGGAATTATTCTCATAGAAAGCTACCATACACATTTGTCTGTTACAAAGACTACTACTGTTGGAATTGATTTTAAAATGAGTCAACTTTTTTCACAGGAGTATCCTTGCATAGTTTACTCGATTCTAGAATAGTTTTACTCCAAGCTGAGGATTACTCCTATTCATGCTGTTTATCTTTAACACTGTGGAGCTTCAATTGAAAAAAACTGAATCAAACTATGATATCTGAGCTACATGCTTAAATGGACAAATCACAAATAAACATCCGAAAATATAAAAATTTGGAAAGTTTTGCTGCCACTGGCAAGAATGCATGAATAAACATCACCCTTAAATTATTACTGCGGTAGAGCATAAAATAGCCTAGATGGCTACACACAGTAGTCTATGGGAGGAAATAGGCATGAGA
>JZLH01S0080165.1:25060-38725 GCA_001188425.1 Eucidaris tribuloides | reverse complement strand
ATTTGTGTTTTATTAGAGGAGATGAAGTATTTTGAAAGAGCGGCAAAATGAAAGGTTCAAAGCGCCATCGGCAGCCAGCGGTGAGGTAAGTAGAAACGTTTAAAATAATAAACAATGAAACAATTGAGAATACAATTTCGATTAAAATAATGACATTATAACAAAATAATAATACCATCACACGTCGGCGATTTTTAAAGAAATTCGGATGTACTAGAACAAGAATTTACGTGGTTTTGTTTGTTTTCGTTTAGAAAACATTTTTTTGTTGCCAATTCATTTAATTTGCTTGTGGATTACAGATTCCTTATACATTTTTGCATGCTGAAAATCGGGTTTAATATTACTCATGCACATAATTATGAATATTTTAAAACATTATCTAGAGAGTATCCCATTTTTTTCCGCGTGAACGGACCAGTCACGAGATTAAAATTTGCGTCACAGCCCCGAGACGCCGCCGCCGCAAAAACCTCTACGCGGGGAAAATACCCCGGTGAAATATTATAATCATAAGAATTTCAGCGAATGTGACTTGAGCACATGTTTGTAGCACCCCGGACTCCACACTAAATTAAAACTGTGTTATAAATGGCGTAATATGTTAGTTGTTGTTGAGTTAACGTGGTGTTTACGCGCGTTATTAGACTGTAACAGACAATTCTGATTTAAGTTATATATGATAAGTTCACATTAGATAGCCTACAAATATTAGCAAGTTTTTTTAGTTATCAAATACTTTAATGTCAATACTTTTTTAAAATATTTTTGTGGATTTAAAAAAAAAAATAAATATGTAATTGTTATTAAGCGATCAAAACGTATTTTATTTTTTAATTTTGTCATCTCAGGAAATCCAAAAATTGCTCTTCACATACCTGTGTTTGTGAAATAAAAACTTGTCTTGAAAAATTTTGACGATGAGAAGAACTATAAGTATCAAAAAAATATTTCCCAAAATTAAAGTGAAGTACATGAGTGTAACTAATAAGTGTTACTTGTCCGTAGTAAGTAACAAACGCGCCGTAACACACACACACCCACAACATCACACACACACACACACACAAACAAACAAACAAACAAACAACTACACACAAATTGAAGAGACAAGGTTATAAAAACATGGTAATTTCAAAGATGTGCCATCTTCAATCTTCACTCCGTCACCAAAAAGACCAGTTGACATTGATAATACAAGACTGTAAAAAATCGCATATCTGAAATGTGGACAACATTTCCATCATGTAAACAAAAAAATGTATTTTTCGACAACTGTCTTTAAATGGTCGAGTATTCGAAACTCCGCACATTTTGGAAGCATCAACAACGATGTAAGTATTAAAAACGACAAATGCATTCGTTAAACTAAAAAGATATTTTCCAAAATTTATTACTTCGTGGGTTATAAACATTTAACAAACAAGTCAATATTCAGATCTGTTACTAGCTTTTCAAGACTCTAATATAACATGTGGAAGCTCCATTCAAAAAACACAATGTCAAAACTATACTCTCTAACATTAATGACAGTGTGAACATGTGAGTGACAAATAAACACCGTAGACACAAAAGATTATTGTAGACGACATTCATTCTTATCATTAGCCAAACTATGTAACGGATAAGAAATTAGGCACAAAATGAATTATTGTCAGTGAACTGGAAACTCATAGAAATACATCAGGTTCTACTTTGGAATATTTTAATAGAAGGCTAATGATTTCACTTTTGAAAAAGCACATTAGTGATCGTTTTGATTAAACGAAAGCACTACTTTTTCTACTATATATGAACTATATATATTATTTGATAAATATACTATTCAAAAAATTAAGGACACTACAGAGCATATAAGATAACAAGACAGGAAGCATCAAGGAAATGTATATTGTTAATTTCCAACTGAAACATTGCATTAAACGATGCCTTTCAACACCCATCGGCTAGTAGAATGTGTGAATTATAATATCCAACCATTGAACCATGTCTTGGTCAAACAAATGCTTTAACAGTGATCAGGATAAACATGATGGGAGCTTCAACTTTAAAAAATGTGTCAAACTTATGAAGTAAATCTGAACTACAGTAGTAGGTGTTGCAAAGATGGACAATGAACACGCAGATATGAAAAAAGTTTTGGAAATTACACTGCCAATGGCAAGTTACGCAGTGAAATAATACGAATATAAACTCGGAGGCAGTTATAATAGCCTAGGTACAAACGATAGTAGAGCTCTATGAGCAAATGGCAAGCTGAATACTGTCAAGCTTAGTACAGATTTCACTTTATTTAAAGGCAGTGCATTTCATTCAAACGATCGACCCGGAGGCAACAGACGAAAAAAGGATAAGACATTAGCCTATAGGACTAGCTTGATGAAAGGCATGTACCCGTCTGATCTGGGGGTCAGATTATGCCTAGAATTGAAAAAATGCGAAAGAAAAAATAGGCCGTTTAGTTACGTTCTATGCGACTGATAACTCCACTAAAATCTGAGTTTCTACCGCAATACCTATTATTTTGCTAAAAGGTTCCCAAAGGACATTTTCTCTTAAATGCCATTCAGTATGTTTAACACAATGTTATTTTTTTAGGTTACACTCAGCAATAAGACATGCCACACTGCCTTTAAAGCACTAAATAATCATTTAAATACAATTTTTTTTCAAGCTTCATTTTTAGATCGCCCATCAAAAGGCACTGGTAACATGGGAATCATGTGGCTTACAGATTCAATGTGGTAAATGTTAACGCCAATACCTTAAAGTATGGAGTTAATCCTTAGACCCGTTATTCAAGGGGAATAGATATGACAAGAGGATCAAAATCAATATTAAAACTCACGAGGCACACACCAAAAATAATAAGTAATATATAAATATATATCTTATACGACATGGTTTAATAACTCATCCAAAGTTGAAGATGCAATAAGATTAGATTGCAACTCGAGAGATGAAAAAGTTGAATATAAGAACATTGCTGAAATCAAACAAAGAATGACAATGAAGCAAAATTTATAGTAAAACAAAATATGTAGAATACTTCTGTTTATAAAATACAATTGATAGATTATAATAAAAAAATTCAAATTCAATTAAATATGAGTGAAACAGAAAGAATAAATAACTCTAAACAGAAATGCACACATATTTCTCTCAAAGTGATATATTAGTTTTTTTTAAAAACATGCGACAATTTGTGCGACTGAAGTAAAAAAAATACAGGGTATGTAATACTAACGTGTTCTGATTTAATGAATAACAAAAGCGGCACCATGTATACTATAAAATTGAAACCGATTTCAAGAAATATTGCTAAATATAAACAAAAGAATGACAGAGAAAAATATTGGGACAAGAGAACTATCGAACCCAAGGCAAAACCGTACAATACAAATCAAATATTATTTATTCACAGCTCCCTGTTTAGGACGTGAGTCGTCATACTTGTACTGACTAAACACTTTTCTGATACGCGGTGGTATTCTGCCTTCTAAAGTCCTACCAATAAATTTCATGCACAACTTCATCGAACTTTATCGTTCGTGAAATTGGTTATGACTTTGACCCTTATTATTAACTGTAACTACAGCAATTGAAGTGTTTAGTATGGGCAGCAAAGTTCAAGTGTTTAGTTAATGACCATGCACCTTTCATTTGCATACTCAAAAATATGCGTATTCTTTCTTTCCCCGGAAAGAAAAACTGTCATTGCTTAACAACTGTCCGCATCATAGCCAAAGTAATAATACTCGTACCATCGAGAGTAATAATTCACAGCGTTGGAAACGACTTCAATCATCGATTGACTCTTCATATTATCATATCAAAATTTGATGGAGATGCAGCGCTGTGGCTTCTAAAGATAACATAATTCATAATTTGAAAATACAACGAGGATTAACCGTAACTAACGAGCAATACTCGAAAAGATGTGCTTAGATAGAAGAAAAAAATTTGGTGTATTATAAGAAGGAAATGATCGATGTACCTTAATAAGCATAGTTAAGTACTCAAAAAACGTAGTGCAGTACCAGAACTTTGAGAGCCACATCGGGCGCTAATGCATGCTTGTGAACAGCTATATGCATACGGCACCATGTTGGTTAATTATTATAAGGATATCCTGCTTAACGGCCTCCTGAGATTCTATAACAGACAATATATTATCATTGATATCTTTGCATGCCAGCAACCGATACTCCAATAAATCAATTGAACCATACTTGTGAGGTAAACTTCTAGGTATTAAGTACATGAATTTATGGATTATGAGGAGACGTAAGTGAATTTAAAAACAGTGATTTTAAGTGAATTTTGTTTATTAGAATGAATTTCAAAATTACGTGTACAACTTATGATTAAATGCACCCTATCAAAGCATATCTAGTGATTGATCCAACGCTCAGAAATCGCAATAAATTAAATAAAAACGACGTCCAATCGTTGCTGACCGATTCGCATCGTGAAGTGATTAGCCCGCCTCTATTTAATTCTAATTTTGGGCCACAGCACGGCGTTCTAATTCAAAAAATTTCTGGATCATCTCAAATTCAATTCAAAAATGCATGAAAGAACACAAGTTAACATTAGTTAACCTTCAATTTTAAAGAGAATTTGTCAACTTTGATGTCTGAGCTAGAGTAATATGCTTAAATGGACAAATAACATCTATCCAGCATATAATAAGTTTGGAATATTAGGTTGCCGAACTGGCATGGTAATTGCATGGATAAACATCCCTGATTTACTGCTCGGCCCGAGTAAAAATTTAGGTTCAAGACTTTGTAACACAGTAAGTCTATGGGAAATGTTAGACCAATCTATAGAGAGAAGGTCACAAGATACTTTTGATCTTCATACTCTTTTCAGCACTCATACACTTTGACAGACAATTTTTTCAAGAGCTTTATTATGTCAGACGCTCACGAAAAGACACATTTCATCGAGTATTATGGAGCTCAGATATTATTTAAACTGTGTCTTCGTTTATAACATGTCAGTCTTTACCTTCAACCAAAACGATCGCGAGCAGCGCTGAACAACCATTATCTTTCATGACTAACCCAAACAACCCCGCACAAACCTGCCATACCCGTCTCGCGACGCCCTAAGCTTTCTTCGCCAGACCCAATTTTTCCATGCATTCCCAAATAAAGTATGCCCTTAATTGGTGCCTTCAACAAATAATTCATATACGCGCCGTGCCAATGCTCCTTTACATTTTTGTGCGTTCGTGTGGACCATGTCGGACACCCATTGCATCGAGTTGATTGCTGTCTTAAAATGAGCTGAGTGATTAATAGTTAGTTAAATGGGGAAAAGCCACAGTAGAAACCGGCCTTCTGTAAGCGGCACATCATTAGAGCACTATTCTAACATTGTGGAACCTTCAATCAGTGAAAAACAATGTCAATTGGTGATATATGAGCTGTCCTTTTAGTGATGATAGGCAAATAAACATTTTAGAATGCAAAAAGTAATAGTTATCGTTGCCACCAACGCAATGTTGACTTATCCACGCAGTTCTGTAGTTAGTACTAATCGAAAGATCAATTTTTCAAAGGGTTTCAATTTTTGTAGACATCTAACAAGACACTAAGAGTCACGGAGGATTATGTTCACCCCTCCAGATTTAGTTTAAATTGCTCGGAATCATTGTTATATTGTATTTATCCTTTTAACTAATGATAAAATTTATATTTTTGAGTTACAGTAGAAAGCGAATCTAGAGTACTGGATTGATTACAAATTCTATTCACAAGAAGGTTTGAAAAAAACAGCTGAATATTAAAATTATTTTTTCTGCACGGTTAATTGCACAATCTTACTTTTAATGATTAGTTTATTTATTGAATACATTTCTTTTCTTTTCAGTAAATTGAACAATGGCCGAAATCACATAAAAAACCAGAGGACACGGGACCCTCTACCGTGTCCACCATCTTACTGTGTGTATTGCCTCCGATACAGCCTTTATTATACTCGCCCTCATCATACTATCAGTTGTGGAAATGCTACCTGAGAAGGAGATGGAGTAAAGTTTAAAAGAATCTCGCGAACATAAAAAGAAAAACCAAACTTGAAGCATTCACAGTAAGAAACAGAAAATAAAAATTTTCCCCCCCCCCTAGAATACATGAGGTACACGGTAGATTAACTCAATAAAAAAAATCTGTATCCTAGTGCCTTATATACACATGACAGACGCCCAGCCACCCCCCACACACACACACACACACAACACACACACACACAACACACACTCACTCACACACACACACACACACACACAACACTACACACACACTACACACACACACGTCACAGCACACAATAATTCACATACACACACACACACAACACACACACCACACACACACACACACACATACACACACACACACACATACACACACACAAACACACACACAACCACAACACATAGATATACACAGACACATCACACACACACACTGCAAACTGCCAAAGCCTTAGTCTAGTCTAGAATCTAGCCGAATTATTAGCGTCTTATTTTCACCCCGAGTTGCAGTGAATGCCCCAAAATCAAGGCACCAAAGCGATTGGGGCGCATACCCCCAGTTATTGCACCAGCCCGATTTTTTTTTTTTTTCGGAGGCGCAATCACTGCAGAGCGGTTGAGTAATAAACGTCCTCACATCCGGAAACTGGCGAAATTATTGGGGCTTTGGCCTCAGAACTCGAGAAATTAAGAACGAAAATAACATTCGGCTAAATCTAAGACAAAAAAAAAAAAAAATAAAAAATAAAAAAAAAAAAAAAAAAAAAAAAAAAAAAAGAAAGTACTTAGTGGTGTTGCTATGCTAAGGCACATGGCTATACTAAAGAGTCAATACTATGCAAATCAAAGCCATAACGGTCACTATATTCTATTAAAAACTGTGTGTCTTGCTCCTTATTTTTGTCTACATTCCTAGACAGGTAGACAGGGATTTCTACTCAGTGTATTTATCTAAGTGTTAATTTAAGGCATTCATACGAGATTCTCTCCCCATGAGACTACTCGGTGTAAGACTGCTAGTGTTCTCCACCGCATAATTATTCAAGGTGATGTTTATTATTTTCATCACATCTCCCATTAGCAGGCATAAATTCTCAAAAACGTTTGTATTGCAGGTGTTTAATTCAGTTCGATTTAAGCACCTACTTTAGACGAACTTTAAGTGAAGTTCCCACAAAGTACGCAAATGTGTCCCCTGTAACACTCTTGTGTACATAAATTATGTAAGCATAAGTCATGTAAACATAACATATGAACTGTCTCTGGCTGCCTATTTATCAATTTGGAGGTGAACCAATGAAACAAGAGTTGCTGCAATTAATGGTTCAAATATTATATTTACATTTTATATCACTCAACCCATTATTTACCATGCTCTTTTTCCCAGTGCCAGAAAACGAGGCTAGGAGTATACGGACTTCACATTACCTCGCCCTCTAGCGACAAGTAATGAGAAACTTTCTCTTGCAGCTAGTTCGCCTCGCACCGGGCATCGGGGCTGCGGAAGATAACGGTCAATGCAGTGATGACAATGATCGGTAGATTAAAGAGACCTTTCAATGATTGTTATTATATTTACTCCAAGAATTACAGAATAAAGTTACATAAGGCCTATGTATTGGTCGACATTCTTGGGGGATTTGATTTTGGTAACTGAATAGACTACAATTTTGATCACCCATAAACAAGGATGCCGCCATTGAGCATCACTAATTCCCAATCCTTGCATGTATTTCCGTACAAAACTACTTGCTTAACAAGTTCATCGTTTATTCTCCATGCTTTCCTGTTCTTATTCTTACCATTGCAATTTTAAAAGATTTTGTTATCGTTATAAAACGGATATAAATGAATTTTCTTCTCAAGGTGCGAATTAACTAAATTGACTTTCAGAGATCACACTGTAATTGTATCATTTTTCCATCTTACTTGGAATGTGCTTAATTAATTCATTTTATGTTAAACAGGTTTAACCCTTAAAATTAGTGCACCTTAAAGGCAGGGATCTTCTTTGCATGGCTAAAAATTACGATGGTTAAATACAATTATATTTAGAAAAAATGCCCATCTGGGAACTTACAAAAATAGAGGAACTTAGAAACTTCAGTGTTTAGTGTGACTTTATAGCGACCGGTTATGAACTGCGAATTTTGAATTTTTTCTCGCAAAAAAAAAATCCTACCATAAACGTACACTAAAATCGGCTAAAATTTTTCTTTTTCATTTTTCAATTCTAGATCAGATCACTTGACCCCAAATATCAAGACATGGCCTCTTCAGAATATCTAACATGGTTATCTTTTTCGCTGGTCTGTGGGGATGTTTGCAATGAGATCCCACTGCCTTTGACAATTCAAAGTTAGTCGAACAAGAAAGGAAAACTAACATGTCATGTAATCTTAACTTCTTCTTTTTTTTATTTCCTAGACCTACTCGACATTGCTGCCGTAGACAGACACGTCTTTCCACGAGATTCAGCGTCAGACTGATACGAATCCACTATCCTGATATCAACGGATGCAGTTCCGGGTGCTGAACTCGGAATTGGTAAGTCGTTCTTCGTGATATACACTCATGGGCCCTGTGTTAATCACTGTACGCGAAGCCTGTGAACTTACCACAACATCAGTATCATATCCGCACTCGAGCGCATACGTCTGGTCAAACTTTACCAAGAATGGTGGTAAACCTAAGAGCTCTAATTGAATTTAATAGTGCCCGTCTCGTGTTATAGACTAAGTTCCATGAGGAACACAACTGTTAAAAAAAAACAGAGAAAATACACCTGTTTAATACTATTCAAGCAGAATTAGACAAGCTGTATTGTCAACGTTTAATAGGGCAACCGTGATTTCTGCAATAAAAGGAAATTCTGGTCAAAAAAATAGGAAGCAGAATACATAATTGATCAGTACCTGCAATAGGTTGATATGTCCACAAAAAATGGGAAATTTATCTAAACGAAGATTACAAAAGACAATGGATAAAAAAATAAATATTCTCCCTCATGCACCTATTCTTTCCTCCTCTCCTCCTCCTCCTCCTACCTTCTATCTCTTAACACTTCTTACTCTTCCTTCTACTCCTTCTCCTTCCTCCTTCTCACTTCTTCTTCTACTCTTCACATTCACTTCTTCTTACTTCTAACCTGTCTATCTTCTTCTTCTCCTCTCCTTCTCACTTCCCTCGCTCTTCCCTCTTATTACTTCTTATTCTTACATTCTTACTTAACTTCTTACTTGCCTACGTTAAGAATAATAACTCTTAATTCTTCTTCTTTGCTTCTTCTCTTTCTTCGGTCTTCGTCTTGCTTGCTTTCTTCCTTACCTTATTCTTTTCTTTCTTGTTTTTCTTAAGAGGAAACTGTTCTCTTCTTTAACTTTTAACTACTTGTTTGCTACTCTTGTTAGCTTTTGGCTAGGCTTTCTTCTTTCCTCTTTCTTTGCCTGCTCTCCCTTCGGCTCCTTCTCACTTCTTCTTCGTACCTTCCTTCTTCTTCTTTCTCGTCCTCTCTCAACATCACTTAATCTAATTTTACTATTGATTTTACTTCCATCACTTATTCATCGACATAGCTGTCTACATGTCGGTTACATTAATTGAAACAACAAATGCAATTATTGCATAATAAATGTGGAATTCAACAAAGTGTGACTGGCCAATCTGCTATATTTTGATATGAAGCGAGCCCAAAAAAACCGCGATTCTTCACCTCACAGGCAAATGTCACCAGATCAGTCCAATTTTTCGGGCCTAATTAATTTAATGCTCTCGCTTCATATTAATCTTAATATACAGTAGATTTTCAGAATTCCAATATGCAATCACCCACGGAAATAAAAGAACGCAACCCGAGGTATATAACGAAAAATTCGTACGAGAATGACTTAATTCGAGTGCGAAATACACCGTCTCAACTCATCGTTATGATACAAAGATTAGCGCGATAAGATCCAATAGAGAGACTGTAGTTCATTGTTGATCTTCGCGTAATGGATAAAGAAATTAACTGGGTCTTTGAATTGTCCCAGTAAACGGTAAGTACTTAAGAATTACCACATTTACCATATTTAAAAGATTGGTCAGGGATTCAGCCATAAACTTCCCTCATTATCAAATACGAAAGCGGTAGTTAGTACTTACAATGTTGTGCTGAAAGTTTAGATCCAATACGTCATGAATTTGGTTGTTTTATAAGAAAACTAATAACGACATCGTTTACCAGAATGTTGTTCTTCCGGATTTCAATTTCTCAAACTGCGAATCGCGGTTATTGTGTAACTCGAAGACCAGCGCAGCGCACTGATTGTCAAATCCGGCTACTCTCGCACGACATTTACTAACGCTGATCGACAATTTTGAATCGGCACTGCACGTATTACGTCGCCGGATTTGAAAAAATGCTTCCCAGTAATTAAAAATTATGAAGATTAACCGCCATATTTCACAAAACTCAAGATTTTACCCAAGTCCCTGTATGAGACGTGTTTATTTATATCAATCTCAATTGGGTATGATTTCAGCTGATTTCCTTCATTTAGATGTTTTTTGACGTGCAAATCAATGACACAATCTTTAAATCAATCTGAGTTTCGTGAAGCTGAAAAGACTACTTGTAAACAGGATTCACTGAAATACCGGAAATTTGTCTGACAAAATTCAAAATAAGAATGGTCAAAATTGTCAATTATTGGTTTTTGCAACATTTTCATGAACAACATTTTGCAAAAAAAAAATTATGATGAAAGTATATGAGTACATTTCAATTTCGTGATACATTAAATTATGAAATTACGAGTTATTGTAGTATAATACCAATTATCAAAAATAACGAGCAATATAAATTGCATTTTATATTAGGAACATTTTCAGGGGTTGCAGGGGTTAACCGTGACACAAAAAGCAAAGCTTGAAGGCATGACAATCCTGGAAAAAAAAATCTATGATATATTTATTATCATTATTGCTTTGTCATCATTTTGGGTGACAGGGACTAGAAAAGCGAACTTAATCACTGTCATCCGTAGGCATCCAGCCACGTGTAGTTTTTGCATATCAATAACAACACCGGGTTTTCACCCTTCTATTTTCAATGAAGTGCGTGGGTTCTTTTACGTGCTGAGGTGTTTCTGTCTCAACACGGGACCTCCGGCTTTACGTCCTATCCGAGGGACGGGGTAATGGGGATAAAGTGCCTTACCCAAGGACACAACCGCCATGACGTGGACTCGAACCTTGGACCTCAAGGTCGAAAAGCCGAGGTCTTATTACGCTATGACGCCTCCCCTAACTTAACTTTACTTTCTTATTATAATACAAAAGGTGCAAGTGCGTATGAGGGGCTGCGTACGGGACAAAATGATACGAACAATTGGTTAACCGTGACACATTTTTGAGCCAAATTTCGTTTATCATTTCAATACCAAAATGTTGTAGAATTCACTTATATACTTGGATGGACATATTTCGACCGATAAAAAAATATTACCATTTGTTGTATATAATTCATATATCGTCACTCGGTGGCTAAACCTCGGATCTCGAATTTAGGTGAAGAATTATTTTTGATGTAATCTTATAATAGGAAGCCATATTGTCTTTTATCCACATTTTCTATTGTAATAACAAAAGATAAAACCACTATACGCATAGGTAAAACTTTGGAAATAGTCTCAAAGCAGGCATGTTTCAGCTCTCTTGAAACATTGACTATTTTTGAGATAAGAGGTTTTATCACCTCACTAACGGTATTTATCAGATTTTTTTCTGTATTTCTTTTTTTTGACCAGAAATCCGCTGGTGAGATTTTATTGTCGCTCACTTACTTGCCAACTTCAGAACGACTTCTCCTGGGCATCAACCAAGCTCGAAATATCAGAGTGAGATCGGATGCTTCGAGGAATATAGGTAGGTGCACAAAGACATGTGGCGTTAAATTTAACACCAATACTGTTGCCGAATATATAGATGTGGTAAAATTTCAACAATGTGGGCGTTATTTAAACACCATAATTACTTTTAACACCAAAGGTACCCTTTAACACCAAGGGTGTCGAGAAATCTGGTATTGCTATTGGACAACACCATAATTATTGCATTTAACTAGTGTTAAAATCAACACCCCAGTTTTTGCAGTGTGGTATTGCACAGGGAGAACATCGCTGTGGTGTCTTTTTTTAATATACGATAGATTTGTAATACACAACGCCATCTAGCGACACAGTGAATTTACGGTAAATTTTTCGTAATACGTTGTGAGAAAAAGTCGACATCGTAGGCTACGTCAACAATAATTTCAAGCCATGAATTTCTCGCTAAAACCACAGATTATTTTTTTTTCACTGTGCATTTCCATTCGACCTCGAGGTTTACATGTGAAGCAAGTTAATGTAATTTGATAATTCCTACACCATAATTAATATTTTGTTCCTTTTTATTCTATTTCTTTACTCATGATCCTGTTATGATTCATTCATAATGAAGTCGTTTATTCATTAGCTCATCCAAAATGCATTTATTTATACATTGATGAATTAATCTATTTATTTATTCACTCGGTCATAATTCATTTACTCTTTCGTTTATATATTTATGATTCATTGATTATTGACAATAGTTTATTCATACAGTCACAATCAATAAGATTTCATTTATTTATACAGTTATAATCCATTAACACATTTACTTTGTTAATATACCCATGGACCCTACTACGATTTTTTTTAACCAGATGCGTGCGTCCGTGCATCGCTAATACTCGGCGGTAGGAAATTCAAACGGAAGAAAACCACGGTGAAAGAAACGGACGGTAATCCAGTTTTCGACGAAAAACTCTTTTTCGAAGTGCCAGCCGAAAAACTGAACCGAATTCAAATGCTGGTTGTACTAACCAATGAGCGCGAGGGATCCCAAGACTCGTCGGATACGGATAGCGGATCTACGGATCAACAGATCGGACACATCTTACTCGGATACCGGAGCTCTCCGCGGGCGCATGCGCACTGGGTTCAAATGATGGAGCATCCACGACAGGTCTTCGCGCAGTGGTACGATCTACGTGTGTAACTCCTCAAGCCCACGATTTTGAATTTTGACGACAGCATTATATATTCAGGCAACAGCTATGGTGTTAAATTTAACGCCCACATGTTTTTAGTGACTTACCTAATATTCCTGGAAGCTCCGAATCTCACTCTGATATTTCGAGCTTGGCTTGATGCCAGACGAAGATCGGTTCTGAAGTGGCAAGTAAGTGAGCGGAAATAAAAATTTCAAGGGTTTCTGGTAAAAAAAAAGAATACAGATACAATTGATAAATACCGTGTGTGAGTGATAAACTCTTATCTCAGAATAGTAATGTTCAAGAGAGTGAAAATGCTGCTTTGACTATTTAAGTTTTATCTACCGTATAGTGCTTTATTTTGTTATTAAATGGAAAATGTGGACTAAAAGACAATATGGCTTCCTATGAAAGATTACATCAAAAAGTAAATTCTTCACCGAAATTCAGATCCGCAGTTTAAGTCACCAAGTGAGATATATGAACTTATGATAAAAAATGTAATATTTTGTATGGTCGAAATAGTACCATCCAAGTAATATAGAGGATCTACTCG
>JZLH01S0080165.1:11861-22244 GCA_001188425.1 Eucidaris tribuloides | reverse complement strand
CATAAAATTCGCTTTCAATTTTTGATAGGAATAACACAAAAACTATACACCAGATAATACTGGCATGAGTTTGGGTTATACCTGAAGAGTGAACATTTTTGTTGGAGGTGGTTTCAATACCGATATTCCATAATCAGTTTTATGTAATTCATACTTATTTAAAAAGTTTAGAGTTCAGATTTTGCTCAAAATCCAACTCTCATCACAACTCTCACTTGGACGTAATGAAACTCGCATACCAACGTTTCCAAAGTGTGCTATGCAAGCCATTGCCATTGCTTGAATGCTATTGTGTGGGGACTATACACACACTCTTACACACACCATTTGTTTTCAGTGCAGTCTCAATTTGTACAGGGAGCTGGATATTGAGCAAATCTGAACTCTAACATTTTAATAAGCATGAATTACATAAAACTGACTATTGATATCGTATTGAAACCACCTACAATAAATATTTTTCACTCTTCAGCTATAACTCATACTCATACCAGTATTATCTGGTGTATAGTTTTTGTGTTATTACATATTCAAAATTAACAAATTTTATTTTTAACACCTAAGTAGCATGTTTAATTATCAAATTTTGTTTAATAAAGTGACAAATATAGCACAGAATATGTTGTAAAAATGAAAATTCTTATTTCTTTTTCGCGACAAAAATCACATAGTTACTAGTTATTTGATACAGGGTTAAGACATCAAATATGTTCTAAATATTGTTTGAAGTGGTGTCCATTAAACAGGCGACTAACATTCCAGAGTTAGTCGGATAACAAATTAGTCCAATTTGAGAATACCAGCGCGCTTCTAATTGTTACACACGTAGATCGTACCACTGCGCGAAGACTGTCGTGGATGCTCCTCATTTGAACCCAGTGCGCATGCGCGCGCGGAGAGCTCCGGTATCCGAGTAAGATGTGTCCGATCTGTTGATCGTAGATCCGCTATCCGTATCGACGAGTCTTGGGATCCTCGCGCTCATTGGTTAGTTACAACCAGATTTGATTACTCTCTCTGTTTAACACCTAGTATTATTGTGTTAATATTAGCGATCCATAGAACATGCGACTTACATTCCAGCGTTAGTCAGGGGAGTAAGTTAGTCCGCTTTCAAGAATACCAGCCAATGTAGTTTACATTGGATATGCTTCAACATCAACAGACTTTATCAACATGAAGTGTATGAGCAGTAATTTATGAAATCCTCTCCAGTGTAATAATTTAAAGAGAATACACAGTACTGGTTGATGATGGAAAATCTTTCATTAAAATTTCACATTTCATTAGTTTCCAGGTGAGAGTAAATTACATTTGCATTATAATGTGGGACTAATTCACCTCATATGCAATGAGAAGTTGAGGGATTGGCAGTTTGAATACCCGACTGAGTCATCTCAGTTGCTGCAGTGTGAATGGCATAGTCCCACATATTGATTTCTGTGTCAGTACTTTGTCAGTAGTAGGGATTTGTGTAGCAGATTTGTCAAAAACGAAGTGTTCTCTTGTTTTCCACTAGTCTCTCCGTACTATAGTGACATTATTAGAATACCATCTGTTCACAAAAGGTTTGAAAGCAGCTGATAACAAAATGATGTTGTTCTGCAACTAATCAACCAGTACTGTGTATTCTCTTTAATCACTTCTAATGAATGATTATTTTTCAATTGGGAGTAGTGATGTCATATGATATCACGTAAACATCTTGCAAAATATTTATTTTACAAAAAAGAATGCTTTACAATTACTTACAATTTGCTGCTTTTGAGTTATTATAACCAAATGTACATGTTTATTCTGCCTTCAAAGAGAGAAATATTGCATGGGATATAGTCCTTTGATTTGGGAGCACAATACCTCAGGTATTTACAGTACGTTGTATCATGCATCGCATATCAATTTCTAAGCGATCTTTTACTTTCTTCATAGTCTAGTGTTTTGCAACACAATGGTAAATTGGAACTAAAACCGTCGTTTTTGGCACATTTTTTGCCATTGTAACAAATCTACAAGCTTGATATACTATTGACACGAGATTTATGATAATCAAAGATTTCTCTTTAAGTTTAGATCAAAATATGTGACCAAAGTCAACGCTATGACCCGCGGAATTGAGTCTAAAGACTTCCTTTTTGGTAAAAAAAAAAATCTCGTGGAAGATCCCCGTTTTCCTCATTTTTTCTGTCTTTGCCGCTTCATAAAATGAAAGTGCGAGATCTATAAATATATTGACGATGATGATATGTAGTGGGAAGTCTGAGGATTCTAAAAATGTAAAAATCAACTTTTATCGGTTAGGAGAAGGCCCGCGGAATTGGCAAAAACAATCACGGATACAATTTTCTCTCACTGAGAAATCCACGCGTGTCTTTGTTATTATGCGTTCGAGTGAGAATGCAAACAATAGACATGCTCCTACAGCGCGGCGAGAGAGCACTAGCGCATGACCAGTGCGTATTATAGCCTCGTATTTCTCTGCGTAAAAGAGGATCGTCGTCTGTTGTTAAGAAATTGATATGCAGCGTAATGATGTCTTCCGAATTTGAAAATGTATTTTGTAGCATGATGAAAATGTAATTTTTGATACACAGTCGTATTTGATTTTCCAATATTGCCTATGGTATATTGTTGTGATATATACTGAGCCAAAAAACAGTGGGATAAACAGAATTGTAGGATTTCAAAATGGTCCAAAGAAATTTTTGCCAAAATGGAGAACAACGTAAGGCTGGATGATAATTATTTCAATGACACTGCGTTCGCGGATGGGATTTGGAAAGTGGATCTGGGAAGTTGAGCAAAGATTAGTTCAATTACGTTAAAGTATAGGTTCGTGGATAGAGTTAGGATTAGACAGCTAATGCTGGGCGTAGAATTAATTTAGGATTAGTTTAATGAAATGTTTTTTTTTTTTAGTATTTACAGGGTGTTGTATTCTACGAAGAAAATGATGTTAAATGTATTACTAGCATTATACGAGAACGCTTCGTTAAAAAACCTTCGAGTTCTGTAAATCTGCTTAAGGCTCGTTTACACTATGTTTCCGGTGGCCACGGCAGCCCCGTTTGCCCGAAACGTAGTTGACCGTGGGATTTTGGCCATGTTTTACTCCGTATTCAAGTTTTATTACGTCCTGCTAAGTTTTCTTACGATCTATCGCGGTATCCGTGACAGGCCTTGGGAAGAAATAAGCTGCCGAGTCCCGGAGGCTCAAAGGCTCACTACGTTCAGCCCGCGGTCTACCACGGATGCCAGTACGTTCCCTTCCGACCCGTCACCTTCTGTTGGGGTCACTTACGTTTTCCACGTTCTGATCAAGGTCTGACACGTTTTTAACGCTTTCTAATGCTTCTACGGATGGAACGTGAACGCTGGGTAGCCTTGGAGCACGTTTGTGCACACGGTAAAGAAAGCTTCCCGAGCAATAGCAACAGCAGTGTGTATTAAAGAAATGTACAAGTGAACAATTATAATTTTGTTATGTACAACCTTGTTATGTTCGGTATTTTGACAAAGCTAAAAGACCATATATTTCAATAAAATGATGAATATGATGAATTTTCTGCACCAAATAAAGCAAAATCGCTATTGTACCATCATGACCATTGTACGTGTATGTAAATTTTGAAAAAGAAACCAATGAATAGCGTGCAATCATTAGTGATCATCACAAACATATTTCAAGCATTTAGAAGTTATACTGTCCTATATAATTTACATTGAAAAAAGGAAAATTTGCATTAACAAAGGACACGAATTGAAATATATGCACGTGGTTCAACATGGAAACAGTGTTAATGTTCAGTCAATGGTACGTGGCCCTACAAGAGAGGCCTTAAGTTGTTGATGGCCTTCAACATTAAGAAACACAATTAGTATAACATATTTTATCAAGAGTGAATGTTTATGTGAGTTCACTCAGTTTTGTTCTTACTACGTTGTTAGACCTAAATTGTTTTGATTATTTTTGTTTATTACGATTAACACATTCTGTTTCAAAGGTCAAATGCTGATTTTGACCATTAATTCAAAAAGTGGCACAAACGCGATTTTGACCGACAGAAAAAAAGGTTTTTATAACTCTTGATTAATAAAAGTAAATTAGATGAAATAAAGTGAATGAGAAAGACTGGTTATTTTTCTTTAATGTGATACCATATACCACAAATTTAGTACCAAAAAATATTTTTTCCATATTGTCCCATTCTTGACATAATGTACAGCAAAATATATAGGGGGCCTACTCTGCCACATAATTGAAATTGGCACCCTCCTGCCAAACTTGTTAGAGGTGAGTTTCGAGCTTCAGGGAGATCCGTGTAGTCTCCCCTCCTGCCGGTCCGGCCAGCTTTTATACTCCCTCCCAGACCACCTTCGCCGTATCAGACCGTATTACATCGCAACGCGCCGTATTCTTTTAGGCCCCAAAACCGTCACTTGCCTGGACGTACCGTAACTGAACGCAACAAAATGGCTACCATTACAGTCAGAACCGTGACAAAACGCGGCAGAACGTGACAAAACTTGAAAGGATCGTGAAATGCCGGGAAATACAGATGCTTCCAGTCGCGCTACGGACCGCCTCTAAGTATTGTTACGGCTTAATTATTACGTACTGTCACTATCTATTGCGTTTACCTCGTTTTACTACGGGCTACCAGGTTTCTCATCGACACCGTGACTACCGTGGCAAATTTTTTGATGGTTAAAAAATCTGGCCCGGCATCTACGGCAATCACGGACTGTCACGTTAGCCCAGCCCGTTCTACCGCGTGGTTTCACGTCTATCCCGTTTTGTCCACGGTGACCTGAAACGTGGTTGCCGTGGCCGCCGGGAACATAGTGTAAACGCGGCATTAACATGAAACTCGGAAACAAACTGTCGATTCGGCACTGTTTGATGTGGTAATCGTAATCGCACCATGGGGATCCTTTAAACTACCATTCAGAGCGAGATAACAATGTAAACATGGCCTTCTATCACAAAGACAGTGAAGACTCCTTATTGTTATCATGGCCTAATTTCTGGAGATAATGTTTACACAACACACCCGTTCTGGCATAAGGATTGGTGACCAGAGACAGGGCCCTGGGAACGATTTTTTCACCGGTGGTGCCAAAATAGTTTTTCGCCGCCAAAACAAAAATTTTCACGGCCAAATTTGAAGAAAATAGGGGGCACCGCCCCTGGTAGACGTGTAATGCTCTTCATCATGACATACACCGATTTTTGCAGGCCTGAAAAAATTCTGCAGCACCCCCAGCACCGCCCCTTCCCAGGGCCATGACCAGAGAGGGTATTGTTTACTTAGTGATAACTTTGATGACTGACACAATAGAGGTCTGGAATGTATGACTTGAAACGACAGTCTCAAAATTTTAATGAAAGGTTCTCCTCATGGAAAGATACATAATGCAGGGACGTCGATCCTGGGGGTGGGGGTTTGGAAAATATTTGGGGGAACATATCGTTTGCCCCCAATAATTTTGACAACTTGAAAAATTCATAAAACATATTGCAAAATTATGTTTCAAAATCTGTGCAAGGCACTAGAAAACCACTAAACTTTACACATAATTATTATTAGACATACGTAATTTTCAGTTTGAAGAACGCAATATCTTATATTGCAATCTGGCGGGCAGAGAACGCCGACATTTTAATGTTTTAGCTCCCATTCCGAAAATGGATCGACGCAGCTGGCATAATGGAAACAAACTCTTTTCCTCTTTCTCATGGCAATGGTTAAAGAACACTAATAATAAACTGTGGATAAGACCCGTTTAAAATTGTCGAACTTTGCTATCTGACATATCTGACAGTGTTTGAATGGACAAATTAAACACCGTAGAACACAAAAGTTTGACAGTTATGCTGTCACTAGTACAAATATGTGCAGATACAAATTGCACATTAATTTTATATCGGTGATAGGAAATTCTGCAACACGCGAGTACTAGGAGTAAAGCTGGGAAATGGTGCTATTATATATTTTTCACTTTTTTAAAGCACTTAAATGATTGTTTAAACTGCAAATTTTTTCAGGGGCTTCATTTTCTAGACGCATGAGTCAAGACACTAGTAGCATGGGGAATCATGTAGGCTCAGATTTTTGATCTGAAACATTGTTATACTGTGCCTTTAAATTAAATCGATAGAAACGAGACTAATAACGAGACTATAATTATTATTCATTATTTTATTATATATCAATTATTATTTATTATATTATTATTATTATTAATTAATTATTATAATTATTATTATTATTATTATTATTATTATTATTATTTATTATTATTATTATTAATTATTGACTTATTGTTATTATTATGATTATTATTGCTGTTGTTGTTGTTATTAAATTAGTGATTTTAATGAAATTACCTGGCAACATTACAATATTCTTAAACGAGAGCAGATGTTTTAAAACATCGTTGGGAAATAATGAAGGTTTCCGTGTAAGCAATACAAAACAACAATGAATATGTAAAATTTAATATAATAATATGTTTATGAGTGTTGGTTTGTACATTATCCCGATCAAAAGAATATATTTGTAAATCAAGTTGATTTCTGTTGATAAGTGTACGTGTACAAAGACCATGTAACTTTTGTTTGATATCATATAGCAATATATTGTTTTTTTATATAAATCAATTAAAAGGGTACATTACAGAGAAAGTTGAATCAGTCTCATAATTCATAATCTTTCTGATATTGCATCTGTATTTATAAATGAAATTAAAAACAACATAAAGAAAGACAAACAAAATGTTTAAATGCATAAATTCCGTAGTAATTTTATGGAGTGAGTGAGTGAGTGACTAACTGAGTGAGTAAGTGAGTGAATGAGTGAGAGAGGGAATGGTCGGTCGGTCGGTCGGTTGGTTGATTGATTGGTTGATTGGTTGTTTTATTATTTGATTAATTTATTGCCTATAATCGATCGAATTATTGATTGATTGATTGATTGATTGATTGATTGATTGATTGATTGATTCGTTGATTGATTGATTGATTGATTGATTGATTGATTGATTGATTGATTGACCAGTTAATTAATCATTTATTAATAGATCATCTTCTCGGTGATATGATACCTCTCTTGTCTTTATGTTGTTTCAAGTTTACATAACCATTTTCAAACTTTCAAAACACTCTATTTGTGATATTTCAATGAAAATTAATAACATTACAACGGCTTTGTGTGCATCCGCCGAAGAGCATTTTCTATTATTATAAAAGCCGAATAGTAATTTTCATATCCGACTTGGTTCTTTATCCCACATAGGTGAACATAAGTTCATTAATTTTGATGATTATGTATTACACATTGCCCTTCAGCATGCACTTTTTAAAAGGGCGTTTTAATTTTAAAAAAAAAAAAACTAGCAGGGAAGTGCAAATAATATATACTCACCGACTATTGTGGTGTCCCAAGTCAATTCGAGTCGAAGTAAATATAGTCATGCAGGGGCATTTATTATTCGTACAGCTGCACTGATGTTGGTATAGAATTACAGTACAAAAGAGAGTCAAATTTCATGTTCCATTACTCAGTTTCATTCGTAATATTTACACGTCGATGTACATAATGAAACCTTAAAAGCATCAACATGTAGGCTATACAGAACATGGGTATAACAGCGAAAATAAAGGTAAAACAATTGGTTCAACGTTTGAAAATTAGTTTTTTTTTTTTAATGCCGTGACCTGTCTGCTATATGCCTTGCACGAAAGCACAAGATGCTAACTACAGTAAGTTCGCGGAGACGTCTACTAACAAAACAAAAGTTATGACTACGGATTTCGTACGTTTTGGAGCCAGTAAAAATGACAGTTACAGTGGAGGTGTCGTGGTGACGTGAATTGCTCTCTGCTTTTCACGCACAGGGGTTGGGATTCAATTCCCATCGCGAACAATTTCACCCTTCAGCAAGGCGATTTAGCCACATTGCGCCTCATCGGTGTCCTAGGAGAAAAGTATTGATCTCAGGGAAACAAGATAATAATGATAATTGCAAGGCCCTCTGGGAGAGCAGTTTTTGTTTTGAAGAGGCTACCTTGGGTTTTTTTTAATTATTTTTTCCAGTTTTATTTTCAGATCAAATCAAATCAATTCTCCCTATCGCATATAGCCGATATCAAGCGATATCACCTCGCGATACCAATATCTGATCGATCGCTTTTGGGATGTATACTTCCGGTTCCAGTAAGTCGTACAAACAAACGCACAAAACATGTCATTTCGAACCTCGTCAAATTCGTAATATGAATACCTCGCACCCGAGCAAACATGGATTGACCTGATGAACAATTTTGGCGAATGTCTGTGTCGCAATTAAGTGACTTTCCTAGTGAAAGTAATGTTCCTACGACCGGTAAACGAAGAAAAGAACTCGAAACTCTCGCCAGGAAAGCCGCGAATGTTACCCCGTGAGAGAGGAATGCGACCAAGCGCACGCTGAGTCAGAACGCGAACGCCGGATTGTGAGGACTGCCGATGGCTCCGTTCATGGCCTAAATGGAAGGGTTGTTATATGAACGAAGGACTTGAAAAAAAAATATTATTCGCGAGATTATAAGAAAGATTTTGACACAATCCACGAGTATTTTAGCGTGCAATGTGTATCGGGCTTGTTTAAACCGGAAGTTTACGTCCCAAGAATAAAAGGTCAAAAAATTAGAGCACCACACACGTTCAGATTCGGAGAGCTAAATGCGATAGGGAAAACTGTAATCATCATCATCACCATTATAATCTATGTCGTCATCGTCGTCATTATCATCATTAGTATTCTTTTGCTATAGTATCACAAAAATCCTGAACTACATTGAAACAATGACAAGAAAGACTGATACGTCTCATACACGTTGTTTGCTCTTTAAGTCAATACGTGCTATTTCATGTCATCTCCACTGTTAGAGGAGGCGCTATAATTACCGTTGTATAACTTTAGGCAGAATCGAAGGAACACAATTCAAAAGGAAATTTGGCGTGCACAGAAAATTAACACGAACTGATCTTTCATACTCAATATTTAAATGAACATGACACATATACATAATATCTGCACTTGTGGAATACCGAGCTGTTACAGTAAGAGAAAGAAACGATTAAAAGTTTGAGCAAAGTTGGCCTGAACCGTTCAAGAATAATATTATGATTTGTTTTTTATCCTTGGTATGGGGAACTTTCATAGCATCAACTCTGACACTTTTGGTGATGATATGATGCTCAATTTCCCTTTGGATTCTAAACAGATTTTCAATCAGTTTCATTATCTATCAAAGTGGCCCCTTTTTCTAGTGTGTATTTTTTTATCCTTGTTATGGGGAACTCTCATAGCATCAACTCTGACACTTTTGGTGATGATATGATGCTCAATTTCCCTTTGGATTCTAAACAGATTTTCAATCAGTTTCATTTTCTATCAAAGTGGCCCCTTTTTTCTAGTGTGTATTTGCTAATGATTCTAGTTGCCATTTACGAAAGAATTAGATCAATTACTCAAGCGATTTCTCAAAAAAAAAACTGTTTCTGTCAAAGTGGTCTTTTTCCAGTGTGAAATAACTTCTAAAGGGCAGTGATATGATCGGGAGTAATAAAAAAAATGCCTCTCAAACTAGTGTTGCACGACTAAGTCGCGAAAAGTCGTAGTCGCGACTACCTGCACGGAGTCGCGACTCCGACTATCAATAGTCGACTTTTTATCACATGTTAATTTGTATTAAAAACTGAGTCAAAAGACGTAAAAAATTGAACAGAACTACCAATCATTTATCTACCATTTTGTGGCAGAAATGAATCCCCCTCTCTCGTAAATCAAACAGAACTGCCAAAATGTACTTGGATCAGCCTATAATCGTGCAATGCTATCATGTGTTGCCGTATACGTTGCACTCACTGTGACTCCGACTGCGACACCCATGCACCCCACACCACCAATCTTGAACACACTAAAGGCCTCCGCACACTATGCGATCCGATTTCGACCCGATTCCGATTCGACGAGTTTGTCGAGTCGCGAGGTGTGCGGTGCTTCCGATCCGACTTGCGATTCGCAGTAGGTTTTTGGCATGCCGAATTCCTACGATTAGTCGTACGACTTGCTTGCGATTTTTCTGCATTCATGATAATGACGTAAATTACGTCATAATACCGAGTCGTACGACAAAAGTCGCATAGTGTGCGGAGGCCTTAAGACGTTGAACACCGATAGTCGACTAATAGTTGGAGTCGCGACTATTGGTGGGGGTGGGCGACTAGTCGACTCTCTAAAATGCTGAAGTCGTGCAACACTATCTCAAACCACATTGGTTGAACACCAATGAATACACCAGCTGGAGTAGATCTCCTGACTGGGAGGATTTATCTT
>JZLH01S0080132.1:2935-29300 GCA_001188425.1 Eucidaris tribuloides | reverse complement strand
GTTAGCCTATTACTTCAATAAAGATGTTATAAAAACAGTGAATGTTATTGGTGCATAAAAATCTAAGGATTTGTTCATTTCACCATGACAATTTTTTAATTTGAAGCTCCGCAATGTTAGCCTGTGTCTTTAAATTTATTCAGTAAGTCCAATCATTTGCAAGAAAAAAGAAAGAATACTTTATAATTTGGCAGTACTTGAGCTGGAATCTTTCTTCTACCATGAGCTCCAACAAAACCAAGTTTTGTTTGAAACTTAACACGGCACAAAAACAAAAATTAACAAAAACAAAGCAAAAACTTGCAAAACAGTTGTGTTCATACATTTGAAAATTAATGTAATTAACACAAAGTAAACAAAATCTACTGCTACGCAGATCACATGTAAGATAAAACTACAACTGTGAGCATAAAACCTGAAATACTTTTGAAGTACTACAGCTACATGCATTAACAATTATGGAACTAGCACGACATCTATCTGTGCATGCTTCTTTAAGAGATGTGCCATGCTTAACATTGACAATAGACTGTATTTGCCAAACAAAATATTGTTGTTTACAAAAAGAATGATCAACTCTGACTTTTGCTTCACATTTCTCCATGACGTAACTCAGAGAAATTTACAGTTCAATGGCTTTTAGAATTCTTTATTTCCCCCATTATAATGCCATGGTATTGAAATGATGGAAGTACAAAATATACCCTCACAATAATAAGTACATGATTTCATGACAATGTGAAGTTGCAGTAGAGACAGTATTTCTGGATGACAAAATCACAACACGCTCTGTATTAAATCAAATCCGAAAAAAGTACAAATTTTTATTTCTAAACAACTTTTTCTCTGGTTTTACTATCTTTGATGACAATTTTATAAGACTTGGATATTGTAGTAAATTACCATCAAGTAGTAATTTTTTTTTTTTTTACATCTTGATCCCCGTAGAGTAACATTGATTTTAGTCAAAACTCAAAACAACCAAAAATGTTCACTTCGTGAAAATCTACAACAAAGTGTCTAGTTGCCACACCAAGTATATGAAAACTCAATGCGTTTGAGTTAACACAAGATAAACATTAATCATTTTGTTTGACAAATATTATGTGGAAATGTGTACAGTGGATATTCTTGAGTTGTGCTACATATATATCTTATTGCTCTATCATGTTACCTTTGGTTCTAGCTGGCTTGACAAGTCCAGAGATTATTTGTTTATTTGGCTGGAAGAGCTTAGCAACTCTACCCCTACTTCTACCCCTCCCCTCAATTACCTATTAAACCCCTAACCCCCAATCCCCCACCCCTGGTTAAAAAAAATAATCTGAAACAATGTTAGTACTTTGTTTAAACATGGTATTATAACATTACATTTTAACTGGCCTATATCAGATATCAGTGCAGTTACAAACTTTGTACAAGTGCAAACATTCAACAAGTTATTTAAAAATTCTCAGCAAAAACATAAAATGACATAAAATGGCAAGGAGGGACATAAATATCAACCAGTTTCAGCCCAAATTTGTATTAGTTTCCTACAGTTTAAAATATGTCAGAGCCAAATTTTTTATCATACCCCTTTCGATTTACCCCACGAACTACAACCCATATTTATATTCATACATATGAAGTTACATGCTTTGGTTTGCTGAGATAAGATTTATGTGTGTTGGCCAGAAACTAGATTGTATACAGCTGTGCGCATAACCTAGCAAAATACTGTTTTTCAGTGGAAATTCAAATGTGAGTGACAAGTCTCTTGAACCACATTCAGTATGTTCAATGTTTCCCCATTTGAAAAAAAAACCCAAAACACACATACACATTGTATTCCATTCAGTGACGTTACAATTTCGAATTAAGAGCTTTAAAAATGATTTAAGATATAAAAAGTCAATGAGTGATATCTAATTATTGCAGTGAGTTTCAACTTGCATGTTTTCAAACGTTTTTAAAAATTAAACTCCAGTAAACTTTTGCCATGTCCAGTGCAAAAAAAATGCTACAATAATTTCAGAATTATGTATCATTTTGCCATTGTCTCAGTCCAATAAATTAAAATATGTGAAAATTACCCCAACTTTTCCATTTTTTGTTTAAGTAGCTAAAATATTCCCCAAGACACACTTGTAATGTATTTCATCAGTGCTCAAACTAAAGAAGAAAATCTTGGCATTGATGCCTATTTATAACTATGTAAAAGTAAAAAAAATTTAAAAGTGCAAAATAAAAAAAAAAAATTGAGAAATCTAGCAATCACAGGGCTTACTATGTAAAAATGAATACATAGTGCTGATTCTCTCCTGAATGCACAGAAACAATACACTCACAACAATAAATATTTATGAACACAGTGAACAAAATCTGTAGATAATGATAAAAACAACAACTACACACAACACAAACACTCCTTTTTGAAAACATAATACTGTACTACATAAGCGGTATGTACAATACACTGTATCTACATTAAAGCATATTCTCAGTGAATAAAAAAGGGTTGTTTCATTTATGCTTGCAGTTTATCGAGGTAGTACTCAACATGTTCCTAAAGTCAAACTATTTTTTTTTTTTGGGGGGGGGGGGTATGGGCTAATCAAATATTTATAGTTATATTTCCTTTTTAAAGTTTACACTCTAAAAAATATAGTACTTTTCTTACAAAATCAGTGGGGGCTTGTGCCCTGTCTATTTTAGAATTTTTCAGGTATCTCCACTTGTTAAAGCCAGGCTTGTTTGACAAAGTTCTGGATTATTTTCATAATTTATTCTATTATATTTTAAATGTATCTTTTTGAAAAATATCTGGTTTGTTAGATTGAATACCATATAACAATTTTAATACCTGACTGGCTAACCTTATTTTTCTTGCATAATTTATCATCATACACTACCAACTTAACAAATAACTTGTTGGGAGTATTTCCAATAAAGTGACATTTACTGTATTAACATGAATTTTAACACTCCTGTTTGGGATGTAAATCTTTTAAATGGTTGAACAGGGATGAAATATACAGTTCACTTAATACTTTGCATGTTAGAAAGATTTCTTAATAAAAATGTAATGTGCAAGGGATAAAATTGTTATAAATGGTTTGTGCATGCCAGTTTCAGCCAGAATACAAACTATCATCATGCAAGATAAGTTATCAACAGAAGAACATTTGGATGAAAAAATGCAACAATTTTTCCAACACAAAACATATAAAAATAGCACATCGTAGAAAGAATACTGTTCAGTGTAACAACAAATTTGATTTCTTTACATAATTTTTACAACATTTATATGTACGATTCAATATGGGCTAAGTAACATTCATTTCAATACATCATCATCATACCATAAAACCTGTATTTCTTCTGTGCAGTATAAAAATAATGTTTATATTTACAACGTGCATATTAAGTCTGTTTATAAACAATGTGTGTCGGAATAATAAATACATAAATTATGAATACAAAATTTACTGGTATAAAAGTACTCCAATTTTATAGTAATTTTTGTATTTCTGAGTTAGTATCACATTCCAAATGTATAAATCATCAATTCGTCATATCGCCAAATGTAAGAGTAGTTTAAATATAGAATATACTGTATATTTTGTATAAAGGAAGTAAACTCCTTCTATGCCATAGTTTCTGCTGTACGTTACAAAATATTATTGAATGATAATCATGTGGCCATGCAATAACAACTTTTGCTTCCTGTGTCTCTTTTGAATGCAGCATGGCAAGTTTTTGCAGACCTCTAAAATTTCTTTTTGACATCGATTTGTATTCTTGCCATATTCCAGTACGACATCACTTTAAAAATCAAGTGAAACAATGACAGATTTTGAGCTTTGATAGTAATGCGTGAAATTGCTCACAAACAACAACAAAATGCACTTCATAAGAAAGATAAACATGGCTTTTCTTTGTCAGCCGAGTGTCTATGATATACATCAGTACAACAATAAAATTTTACAAATGTTACCATGAAGTTAGATTAAGAAAGACGCTGTTTCTAAAGTTAGGACAGAAAGGCAGGAATTTGGTGTATTGCAGAGATAAATCCGTTCTCTCCAGTATCACATCGCACATTGCAGGCATGGGCAATTTGAATTCATCATCTCATGAATTATCAACCATGTACCAACAACAGACTTTCTTGAGGGTATGACAAGTTTCGTTCAGCCTCATTTCATTGTTCCATTTCCAATATTCTAGTTATGTCATACAGTTGATGTGAGTCTAACCGTTCTGTGCTGTTCTGGTTCTATACTAGGTTTCTTGTCGTCCTCCTCCTCCTCCTCTTCTATCAAGGCTTGCTTCTTCCGGTACTCCTCAAACTCTCGCTTCAGCTCCTCGCATCTTTTCTCCACATGTGCCAGTTTTTCCGGCTTGACATCAACATCATCATCCACCTTAATCTCTGGTTCATAATACCGCTTGAGTGCTTCCATGAGTTCTGAGTCTAAACCACGATCAAACTCGTAATTCTCGTCAGCAGAATCCTCTTTCTTGATGTCGGACAGCGGACTCTCGTTCTCCGTGCGGCTCTGCACCTCCTCCATGCTGGGGAAGCTACGTCGCCCCCGCACCGACGACGTGTTGCTCGTGCTCTGCGACGTGTTGCGGCTACCGTAGCCGCTGCTGAGTGAATGTTGACTGACCGGCGATAACGTGTCTTTGCGCCGCGAAGCAAACTGGGGTAAGGGGCCCACTTGGCTTTGGTCTCGGCTTTCCAGCGATGAGAAACTCTCGTGGCTGGTGGTGATGATGGGAGGTGACATGGAGAGTTTCTGAGGCAAGCTTGAACTGTCTTTTGCAGGTGAAGATGTGTTGAGGGAGTCCTGAGCTGTTTCTGGTTCTAGAGTGACGTCATCGGGTCTTGGCGTCTCTACCACTGTGTCTAGGATGTATAATAGAGAAAATAATGACATTTTATTGACAATTATGCCACAGTGAATGTATGTAGTACTATTGTATTGTTAGGTTTGTACAGGAGTTTCCCACGGCACACCTTAAGCTTTTAGGGAAATACACCTCTTTCCATTACATTATTTATAATTACATTGAATTAATCTGTTCATGTCTATGACTTACAGGAAGGAAATAAATGTTATTTTGGAATCTTGAATAAATATATGAAATGCATCACCTCTATAGAAAAATTGTTTTTTGAGTATTATGTGATATAATTATATCAACCAATATGAGGATTATAAAATTGAAAATGACTATGTTTGAAATCTTCTTGGTTTTTGCAAACCCCTTGGGCTCACTGATATACAGCATTATTGTTCAACAGACAACACGATTTTCACTTGGTTGACCATGAAGGGAATAGATACATTTTTGTTTTCTTGGAAAAAAAGCTATGCACAGAAAGTTTTATTGTTTCACTTATACTGGTCACAAATGTGTACTTTACGGTACACACACATAAAGCAAAATATGTCTATCGTTATTGTTTTACTGTAAAATTTCTCATATTTTCTGAGCTTCTGTACAAGCCCATCGTCCCCATGGGGTTATATAAACCCTGGACCTGCCTCAATAATGGTACCCACCTAACTCTGCCTGACTTCTTGCTGATGGGGATTTCCACCGTGGTGACATCGCCTCTGATCCCTCCTGTAACCTAACGTCGCTCTCCTCCCCACGTGGCAAGCTTTGCGTTCTTTGGTAATCACTGTAACTCCTCGCGGGCTGGTAACTCCCACTGGAGTAATCAAACGTCCTTTCGTCATCCCCTGGTGAGAACACATCGCTGCGGGCGTACGACCCTAATCGGGATGACTTTGCATCTGTGTCGTATGGGTTGCTGTAGTCCCCTGACGTGAAGTCATTTGATCCCAGAGGACTAACAGACACGATACTCGGATCCCCGTAAACCTCTGCGTTTACTCTCAACATGTCTTTGTAAGGCGACATTTTTCGTGTGTGCGGTACTTCTGGCGATGGTTGTTGTTGCGAGGAATATTCGTACGACGCTCCTGTTGGATACTCTTGGAATTCCATGGGCGTCGGCGTGATACTGCGACCACCAACGGACCCTGTTATCGTACTCACACTGTCTAGTCCTACTGGGCGATAAACTCCGCATGCGTGGCGTCTCACCCGCATAATTCTGCGTTGCGGCTCTTGCTGCTTGTACATCCTTCCGCGTACTGTGCCTGTGCATTCGTCTGTCTCTACCGCCCTCATCACCAAACCCACCTAAGTCATCTGTCCACATGGACGTGTTCCGACTATCTAACGTCCGTGCACTTTGCCCCGTCCAACTCTCTGGTGGGTTTGTATACCGAGGTGGAGTACTAGCACTCGGTGTTCTCCTAGATTGTGAACTCCAATCTCCTGGTTGCCTAGCAACCGCATCTCGGGTCACACCACTTTCTCTGCTGTTCCTCATGTCGTCATCTGACGCGAGAGCGCTAAGAAGCATCTGACCGTGGTAGTAGACGTAATCGCCACGTTCCATTCGTCGTCTTTCTTGTCGTCTTGATGAGTCGGTGAGGGGTTGGTCCTCTCGGGCGCTGGAAGAACTTGGAAAACTGAGCTCGGATGATTGGCTCCCTAGGGGGACCTCATTAGCATAGGAATGTGGTTCTGGAAAGTACAAGATATGGATAACATAATTGGCAACATGTACATATATGAAAGATAACTTTTGTCTTTCGGTCTACACATGCATTTTGTCCATTTCTCATATCTACTTGCAAACTATAATTTGATTTGCTTTGGGGTACAGTTCAGCCTCGATTATACGGCCATCACTTAACCGGCTCTCTCTATTATCCGGACAATGGACTTATCAGTTATTGCCTGTAATTGATACACCTTTATCAGAAGTGTACACAGATACCTGCTGGGTATCAGGGAACAATAAATAAAGTGAGCCATGTGTGTGGCTGTTGGAATTTGTGCATGGTGTGTGGGTTGTATGTTCTAACTGATGACATGTTTACCTCCCCCATACTGTATTTGTACATAATCTCTATTATCCGGCCATGTCACTTATCCGGATGACTGCTGGTCCCAAAGTCGCTGGTTTATCAAGGTTGAACTGTATTACTGGGAGTAGGGTTTATGATATGCTTTTGGTTTAGTTAATTAAATGTTCCAGGAATGTTATATCACAACAAATGGGGAGTAAAACATACGGATGTAGACAAAAATACCAACAATTACTACCGCAACAACCACAATAATACCACCACCAAAATAACAACAACAACCACCACAACCCAACAAAATACAACAACAATAACCTCTACCACCACTACCACAACAACACCACCACCAACACCAGACAATCTTACCTGTTCTCTCTCTTTCTGTGGTGGGTATCAAGGTGATGTCATTGAAGTCGTCGAGTTCATTGTCATGGGGTGAAGCCTGGGATGGTTGGCCGTAGTCCAGTCTTCTACTCACTGTCGGTATCTCTCCCTCGCTCTCCGCCTCAACGCGGTAGCTGTCCGCCCGATTCTGGACGGAGCGTCGGAGGAGTCTGTCACCGAGGGATCGCTGGTGGGGCCTGGTGGTGGAGTGGTGGAGGTTGTTGGTGATCATGTTAGGGGGATGGGTGGATGAAGGGGAGGAGGGGGCCGCACGGTCGGGTTTGGGGCTCAGTTTGACTTTTAGTTTCGAAAGACTCTTCTGGAGAGCACTAGGTTTGTGCTCTGGAGCTCTGGAAGAATGAGAGAAAGTTGGAAAACAAGAGTAATAATATACTAAGCAAAGGAGACAAGTCTTCATACACTAACTTCATGCAGTTGGTTTACGTGCAGCCTATAAATGTGTATGTGTATAATTTTCTTAAAATCTAATAACACTAAACACAATCAGACAATTTGGAATCTTGAACAAAGTTAGAAACTGTGTTACAACATGAATATTGAAATCTAGGATTAGTTTTTTATATAAAAATAATCCAATGAACATTACATTAATTGTTAATATTAAAATCACATTTCACGCACTTGAATATGTTGCCTATTGTAACTAGATGTGCCAAATAATTCTACAGAAATACAGAATCTCACAGGCAAAAAGTTAATTAAAAGGTTTACCATTAGCCATGGTTAGTAAACAATTTTATTTTGTTTCGTGTGTACATGTAACTTGTGTATCAACATAAGCAACTTTTCAAGGGCTATGAGAAATTAATAAATCATGTATGACTAATTTCATCAGGTTTACTTACTCCCTATTAACCCGTTGCTTACGGGAACCGGATGGGCCCTGTACAAAGTCTATGGGGATTTACAGAATCTCGTAGTCAACGGGTTAAGAACACATACATTTCTTGCAATATCTCAGTCATGAAGACAAAAAATTTCGACAAAAATATTTGTAGTTACAGAGTTAATCCCCAACCTCCTACTGTTATCACAAAACAGATACGCGTCTCTCCAAAATTAAGAACAATTATGGCTTATGCCTAAGTAGTTAAGGGTGAGTTTGTATGGTGTTACATGCATTGTTTTTACAATTCTTGAAATTAATTTTGAGATTACTTACAGTACAGCAGAAAACCAAGGCAACCAAATGCCACACAACTAAC
This sequence comes from Eucidaris tribuloides, assembly GCA_001188425.1. Taxonomy (NCBI): domain Eukaryota; kingdom Metazoa; phylum Echinodermata; class Echinoidea; order Cidaroida; family Cidaridae; genus Eucidaris; species Eucidaris tribuloides. Next base: position 20,746 of record JZLH01S0080132.1, on the reverse strand, counting down.
TTGTATTACTTGGCCCTATCATTTATAATTAATGCTGCAAAATGGCTATATGTTTATGTTTTGTTTCTACAAACCAGCAACTTTCAACATTTGTTCTATTACTAAGCAATGAGGCTCATCTGTAACCATATTGGGCAGATATTAGTATTCAGTACAATACCAGACTTACTTTGTGTTATTGGCATTTGGAGAGGGTTGTGTTTGGGCCTCTAACTGGGCAGCATTCGCACCTACAGAGAGTCAAGGGTGGAAAACAAACAAAATACACACTCATGCAATATATGACAAACACAGGTATCCACAAATCCAGGCATTTTTGGGGGGTGCAGGTTGAAAACTGACTTGTCAATCTACACATTCTGCTTCCCTGCACAGATCATATATGTGCAGAAATCCAAACTTCACTCAAATTCAAGAATCACTAAGGACCTTTTTTTTATGAACATTTCCAAAATACGATTGAAATTCAATTTGCTTTCACTCTGACTAGTTAGCTTTGGCTTCTTGATACTCTATACTTTTCTGTTTCATGTCATTGCCAATAAATAAATTTCAATAATACACCCCTCTTAGTCTTAGCCTTTCTTGATAATGAAATGATCCCACTGAGTGTGGATACACTAAAAGTACATTCAGCTGAGTTTTGTCAGTATTTAAATTTTAGGGTGAAAAAGTCAAGGTAATACATGGTTAAAAGCTACATGGAGCAAAAGGAAGATCGGTACAATGACTTGAATTATGACACTAGAACATTAGACATACATTGTGTTAGAGATTAGAGACCTTTTATTTAAGCAATAGCTTTGAATAAATAAATACAAATGTCTAAGTAAAAGGATACAAAATGAAACAGTACTATTACACATGTATTTCAATTTTTTACTGTAAACACTTCTCAATAAAATCCCTACCCAATTATTAAAATTTCAACTTAAAATGGTTCATACCTCACAGACATCAGCAAATAACCCACAGCAGCAAGAAATATGTACACGTCAAAGAAACCAGTAAAATATGCCTACTAATATATGTTACTAACCTCAGATGACAAAATTGACTGGAATTTTCACATCAAGAAACTTTTAAGCGTGCATTTGATTCAAGAATCACTCTGACCTAAATTGAGAACTGCTATTTTTCTCTAATGGTTTGTAAAATTACCACAACTACAGACATGACCTTGAATTTAAATTCATCACACACAGCAAACAAATAATATAAATAAAACCAACAAATATGCAACAAGAAATAGAGTTTAGCACACACGCAGATAACATCTAAAGAACATAAAATCACCAACTGAAGGGTGATAAACTTACTGAAGAAGTATCTCTTCCTCTTCTCTCGTCGTCGGTGAGAGATGACAATGGCAGCGATAATGAGTAGCAGGGCTATCAGGAAGAAGCAGAGACCCCCTATCACACCGGCGATAATACCAGGGTTGGAACCCTGGGGGGAGGAGGTGGGCTGTGGGATGTAGACTTCTAGATCTGGGGAGACAAGAATGGTAGATATTAGAATGAATCTGTAAATAAGGGCATATCCAGAATTTTATTATGGAGGGGGGGGGAGGGGGGGTGAAGAGAATCTCCCTATCACCCCGGCTATGATACCACAGTTGGAACTGCGGGGGAGAAGGTGGGTTGTGGAGAGTCAAGGCGAATGATATTTAGATATGATATTTCGACGGTATAACACCAAGATATGTATCCCTTGAAGTCCCCCACCATGAGATACATAATGTCACTGAACCTTGTCATCACTGTAGAGGTAATTGTTTTAATTTGTCAAGTTTGAAATTAGTGTAATTTACAAATCAAATTGATTTTATTTATCTTAATTAGAAGTTCCTTGTATTTTTGTTATTTTATTTTGGACCATATCAGCAAGCTATTTTTATTTTTAATTTTATTTTATTTATTTATTTTTTTTTTTGGGGGGGGAGCAATTCTAACCTTTTCATATAATGTTTCTTATACACATACAAGTATGTTTAAATGGTACAATGAAGAACTGAATTGAATAGCACATTAAATATTTTGTATAATTTTTGTTTAATCAAATAATAATGTTTTCTCACTTTTTAAACAAGCAATAACACCTATCAACTTCTCTAAAGCTTTTGTATTATCATTGAATAAGGAGAGGAATAATTATAAAAAGAATCATATTGCACAGTAGGGCCTCAGCGTATAAAACCGAGTAAAATGAGCAGATGCTTAAATCAATTTGAAAATTTTCTAGTGAATAAACCATAGCTGTGAGAGCAGCATATATATAAAGAGTTATAGTATGGTCCAGATACCCATTCACCCAGTGGTATCTGCACAATACCCTTTTTCAAATGATTTTGACCAAACAATATTCAAACTATTAAATGGATTCAAGTGGTTAATGCCTGATTGTTTTCCACTGACCCCTCGTGTCTCCCACCACCCAAGCGCTGGGATCGCTGAAAGTCGTCGTGGTGAACGCAAACACTCTGAAGTTATAAGTGGTGTTAGGCTGGAGACCGCTCAGCAGCACCTGGGTGACGTCCGCAGCCACGCGGTCCTCTAATATCAGCCATGGCCCCGTGATGCGATACTCGATGGTGTAGTGATCCACACGGTCCGCCCACATCACCGGGGGCAACCATGAAAGGTACAACCCTTCCGTCTGGACAACAGTGATGGAGACATTCCGGGGAGGTGACGGGATGATATCTGATGGGATATAACAGAGAAGGCATGACAATCACCTACTGTTCAAGTACGAACTGTACATGTAACTATGCTGAATATTTCACAGTGGTTTTATTTTTGTGAATTTTGCGACTCACCAAACGCGACATTTTCAATTCTTGACATTACTGTACAAAATGAATTCAAATGCAATGAAATTGTCAAAAAAAAGCTCTCGCGAATTGCCCAGCTTGAAGCAAAATCGTGGATAAATATGTATGCAAAATATATGGAGTATACAATTTGTGAATGAGATGAATCAGTGCGTAAGGTTACACAAACACAACACATAAACATACACACAAAAGTCATCTGAAATAAACCTATGTGGGAAAGAATGGGAAAAGGAAATTATCCGTTGACTCTGATCTTTTCCCTCATATACATTTTTATAAGAAAATACAGTGTGTCCCAGAAAAAAGGAAACTGGATTTCATGGCTAAAATATTCTATCATAATGAATAATTTCTTCAATGAATTAGGTATGATTGTAAAGCTCTGTTCCTCTTCTTTCATTTGATACATAACTTAAAATTCAAAGTTTACGCATTATTGAATTAAAACAATGGATATTGGTGCTACCAAAATTTCATTTGCACGTGCAAATTCCATCTTTGAATGCATTTTCATGGTAGTAAATGTAATTATTTGTAGGAAACAAAAGCATGACATAAAAATTCATATTTTCTTCTTTATCTGACACCTCATGCGTAAAAAATGAATAATGTATGCCTGAGAACAAGTACAATTAAAACACGCCTGTTTTAGCGTGATATTTAGCATGAATCCATTTCGAGCAACTTGAAGCAAGCTGAACAATAAGGTTCACGCACAGCTGACTTCACACAATATCTTGCTCGGGCACAACAATAGGCTCCGAGTCATGTTCGCAAGGTAATTTCTTCGTTGCTGGCTGCCAAATCCAGGAAACAGGGTTAATGAATGCATTTTGGAACATTTCTGAAAACAAGAATCTTTTCAAATTGTCTTTTCTCACTGATACATCGCTTATTTTTCACAAATGAGGTATCATATGAAAGAAGATAAAAATTGGCTTTTCAATGATGTCCTTCAATGTCGAAGATATTCTGAATACATTCAAGCATGACAGTTTGAATTTCAAATTTGCTTGTGCAAATGATTTCATGACTGTGTCTGTTCTTATCTTTGCTCAGCCATGCGTGAATGGGAATCTCTGTGACTGACTGGTATCAAATTAAAGAAGAGAAAATATGCTTTCCAACCATGTACGATTTGCTTTTCATATTTGTTATTTAGATGTAAAAATATCCTCATCAATCTCGGTTTCCTTTTTTCTGGGACACACTGTATATATATTTCAAATATATATGGTACTGGGATATACAACTGGAAGTCAGATTTAAGTCATTCTTTCTTATTTTAAGGGGCAAAAATCCAGCAAAAAATCTTAACAGTCAAGTTTAAGTTTATCAAATCCCCATTGTCCATGCATCTTATATGTCAAAAAGATGCACCTATGAATGCCCAGAAAAAGCACACATTCAGGAGGTCAGCAATAAGTTAATGTTCTTTACTAAGCATGTAAGATACAGCTGTTTGGCTTCTCTGTGCTTGAATGCTTATTATCATTTGAGACATTTATGAATATTCACGACTTACCTTCGGGCAAAGGAGCTAGAGTGGCTCCTGTGGCATCAGTGGGGGACACAAACTCATCTGAACATGAAAGAAAAACAAAAATTTGATTTATAAAGATTGTGTAACTGATTTGCACACCCCAAAATTACCTCAATCCAGGAAAGGGGCGAAATCATTCATAATGTAACCATTCACACTTATCTAAACCTCTCATAGGTGACCTCTTTCTTCCCCACCACAACCCACCACATCTTTAGTTGCAGCTAACACCATCTCTATGTCCACTGGATCCCAGGTTGATGCTAGCTGTGACCGTAAATCATGTAACCCACCCCCTCCCATCTCCCTCCCCTATCCTCCCCTTTCCTGCACCATCCCCACCCCACCCCACCACCCACCATACGTTAAATTGCTGCCAACACCACATCACTCGGTCCACTAGATTCCAGGCTGTTGCTGACTGTGACTGTAACTCCATTCACCCACCCTCCCATCTCCCCTACCCCCTTCCTACCCCACCCCTACCCCTTTCCTCTTCCTGCCCCACCCCACCCCACCCCACCCCACCATCCACCATACCTTTAGTAGCTGCCAGCACCACATCACTTGGTCCACTAGACCCCAGACTGTTGCTTGCTGTGACTGTGAACTCATACTCCGTGCTTGGTTGTAGGTCATACAGCAGCATGGACGTCACTCTCTCTGGGATAGGGGAGATGGTATTCCACAATCCGGTAGTGGATTCAAGCTCACGGTATCTGAGGGAGAAGAAGTTCCCAAATACAATCCAAGTTATTTAAGATACACTACAGAAATCTGAGAACCAAGATTTACTCTTTCAACTCTGAATTACTAAAATATGCCACATGGGCCTATCAATAAAGAATCATGTTTTGAAATGATAAACCATCCCAAAATACGATGACTCAAATTTCTTCCATAAGAGATAATAGCAGGTAAATAATTGTACTACACAGTACATTAACATACACTTTCAAACTCACCCTGTACAAATTCCACATAATGACGGCAAAGAGGACAGAAAGGTTGTAAAAAACATTTCATCCCTTTCTATTGTTATATGGGAATGTGGACTTTGCCTCATAATGGAAGTGGAATCTTAATTTGTTTGTTTCATAATGAATTCATTTGAATGTTCTCAGTAAACAGACTAAAGAAATTTTTGAAAAATGTTAAAATGTAAGGACAAATTTAAATTGTATTGTCCACGCTGTGCATTTTTTAATATTTACCACAGATAAAGGAATTTTACTCTAGCCTTATTTGGTGAAAAGGATTATTAACAAATTGTTCAGTGATATTTTGTAAAAATAATAACACTACTAATAAAATTCCATTCTTATATAGCACATAATACCAATGAGATCAGTCTCTATGCGCTTTGGTATTATTACCTTAGTCACTGGGATACACAAGTTGTATTACCATCAATGGAATACCATGTTGTTTGGATATGGAAAAGGCTTCATACATACATTCCAAAATGTCTGTAACTTATATCAGACTAGAAATTTGGTGTGTCCATAGGACACGGATGCCCCCGCTTAACGCCATCAGTAAGCATTTCTTATTGAGTAATCATGTGGAGAGCAATCTGCATGAGCTGTGACCTTTGACCGTTGACCTGCAGACTCCGAATTCGCACTCGACCTGTATTTAAGTATAATCTACCTACACACCACAAATTTGTAAAATCCGTCAAATATTTTTCAAGTTATTGTGCGGAAACCAATTCGCATATATAATGAGCTGTGACCTTTGACCTTTGACCTGTGGACTCCGAATTCGAACTTGAGCTGTATTTTAGTATGATCTACCTACACACCAACAATTTTTTTAATCCATCAAATATTTTTCAAGTTATCATGTGGAAACCAATTAGGGGGACGGACGGAAGGACGGACGGATGGACGGACGAACGGACAGGGGCAACGCTTAATGCCCCCTCAAGACTTCGTCGGCGGGGGCATAAAAATGTCTGTCGTCTGTGGCGAACTAGACAATCAAATATCTTTTACAAAAAGAAACAAATAGCTTTATGTCTTGCAATTTACCTTATTGAGAATGTCTGCATCGACCCGCCATTAAACGCTGCCTCCCACGATATATAGGCTGATGCTGAACTGGTTACCACAGAAACACTGGAGGGTACATGTGGGCTGGTTGCTATGATACGGAGAGAGAAGATGACATTGCATTATGACAATTGCAAGATTTGCTCACAAATAATGAAATTGTGGTATATTCAAAGATATATATTTGGGACACACTGTCAAGCAATATTGCTTCAACAGTAATTTTTCAATGAATAAATATATCAACATATTTATGGTAATTCATTAATGCAGCATAATTACAGTGTATGTAGTTACATACATTTTGACAAATCATGTCTTATCATCATTTGCAAAAGTTGTTTAATGAGCAAAACATAAAACACAAAACAAGGTTTGCTTTGAATTAGCAGCTTCTTTGTAAGTTAATTTTTGTGCCCAGTTTCTTACTCATGCATCTGATAGCAAGGTGTTTTCAATTCTAATGATCTGGAATCATTTTCGCCATTATCAAATTTCTTAAATGCTTCAGAGATGCCATTTAGAATTTTAAGAGGGCAAGAAAAACCCCTAAATTAAGAATCATTGCATTAGAAATAGCAAGATACACACATGACCTGAATATACTATGACAACTGTTGGTTTCAGACTTTTACTTGGAAACTGTACAATTTTTCTTAACTCTTAACGTGCCGAAGTCGCAGATCTGCACCAAATAATACACAAAAAGTCCATAGAGGTTAAAATCCTCTGGCACGTTAAGAGTTAAACACTAAGAATGATAATGATGAATTTTAAAATACAGAGTTCATGTAGTCTCGGTTCCCGTTCATGTGACTGTTGCTTCCTCTAAAGTACTCTTACTCTGAAATCAAGATACTAGTCTTAGTTAAAGCAGTTGACTAAAGATGTAGTTTCCTTATCAATTTAGGATGGGTTAATCTAAATGTTTGGGAGCCACACTAGGGTTCATGTAGATGTCAACTCAATAGCTCAAAACACTATAATTGGAATGCATCCTTTTTCACTGTCTCCATCAATTACATCTTGATAGAAGTCTTTCATCTTTTACCATGATCATAAGGACCTCCTTATCTCATGGGATACAAAGGCATCCTCTTACATCACATGACTCACGACAGATGACATTTCTCTGGTTACCAATGTTAATGTCATCATAACATCTATTTCATCCGCTATTGCAATTTACTCTGTCACATATTTCAAGAAAAGAACACACAAAAATGTGAATCATCTTTCACACAATATACAATGGGACGTTGCAATGCACTATCCCATCTCACTGGGCTACATGTTTCTAATGTGTCGCTAATTGTAATCGCAACAACAGTGAATGCCATTGAATGAGTTTAACAAATGTAGCTTAGGTTATTGGGCATAATGGTGAAAATATCTGTGTGGTTGATGAAAAAAGTTATGTTTGCTCTACGAAATAAAGAAATAAGTCCCATCTTCCAAAGACACTTGGCTAAAATGACATTCAGTCTATCTATTTAGTGTCATCTTTTTGTCATAAATAATATCTATTAGCTGCTGTACTATTTGGGAAGAGAGGAGGGATGGGGAAAGGAGGGGAAGGAGGAGGGGGAAAGAGGGGGAAAGAAGGGGAAGGAGGGGGAAGAGGGGTAGCTGGGGAAGATTTCCTTCTCCCTCATCTCTCTGATCCTTCTTCCTTTCCCACCCCTCCCTTCTCCATTTCCTTTCCCCTCCTCCTCCTCTATCTCCCTCTTCTCTTGTTCATCCCACATTCCTGTCTTCTGTATCCTCTCCTTCCAAATAATACAGTTATATAATATTGGATGCACTTGAGTGGTATATCGTAGATATTGCATTCAGAAGCATACATAATATTTATGCTGAAATCCAATATTATTATTATTATACATACAAATTTGAGGAAATGTGCCAGAATAAATTGTTGTTTTTACAATTTCATCGATAAATGCAGGCAAAGCTACCTCTGTATAGCCTTTCAAACTCACACACTTCATCGCTCTCTTTACGCGAACTTATCACACACTTCATCGCGTATTTCATCATGCACTTCATCGCGTAATAGTAATGCGCACCGTTGTTACACACTCGCGCTAACGCAGAGTGAGATATTGGCCTCGCAGAGTTGAATATTATAACAATAATGCGCTCATTTTCCCCATTGATATGGGTAACGTAAAATACATAGGACAGCTAATATGCTAACAATATTGCATGCCAGCAAGCAAACCTCTGGAAGGATAATTAATACAAGGTTTTATTGTATCAAACAAGTGGCTTGTATGTGTAATAATTGATAATACAATGGGTGACAAAGAGTCTAACATGAAGAACACATAGGTTTAGTCATTTTTGCTAGAGATTGTTAGGAAGATCAAACTTGTTTTCTTTAATTTCTTCCTGTCTATTTATAATTGAAGGGGTACACAGCTTGATCAAGCCTAATATCACCAAATGTCTTCCTGTCTGCCTTGCACACTTATCCGTCATATGCCCTGCAGAAGGGCCCTAGCATACGTTCTCAGCATAAGGGCCTTAACATTAAATTGTCTCTTCCTTGAAAACCACTGGCTTTTTTCACATGAAATCAAAGTAGTGAGATATGTTTAGATCCTTCTGTCTATCTGTTAAGTGCAAACATCAAATAAGGCAATATTTCTCAAATTAGAGAAAATTTCCTGTTAAGGTCCTTCTTCTAGTAACATATGGAGAGGTCCTTCCGTGGTCACACGACAAGCTACTGTGCAAAAGTGGTCTGTTTCGCACATACATCTCCCCAGATGGCAAATTCATGAATTGTGTGGCTCTCTTGTGATGTCAACACCCCACCAAGGCTGAACCGGTAATTTACTTACGAGAAATAATGAGTTCTGCACTGGCAATCACCGTGGCAACCGGGTTGGTAGCCAGACATTCGTACGTGCCGTGATCGTCCTTACGTAAGCTCCTAATCATCAGACTGTCGCTGGATATGATGGATCGTGACGAGGAAATCTCCCCTCCAACCTGGAAGGTGAAATACATGTAGGAAAGACAGAAGATTGTCAGTTATTCCCAATCATGAAAGAACAGACTGGTATTTCCATAAACCTATCTTTTATTCACTAAAACATCAATAATTGCAAACTACTTGTCAGTGAAACTTGTGTAATGATAACTTAGTATCGGTTGCCACCTCTTTGTGATCACTTTGATCACAGCCAGGTTTTTGAAACGGTTAGAAAACCAAATTTTCGATTGCACGTTCACCTGCGTTCACAAGTGATTACCATGGTTTGTCGTACGATAACTCACACGTTCTAACTGTGAACACTCACGATCACCTGCGATAACCCCTCGTAACTCGATCACAGGTAGTCGCAACAGCTAGTGTGCCCAGAGCGTTACATTGTTAACTTATATTTAGGTTTATTCTGGGGTGGGAGAATGCAACCAAACAACTGAACTGGACTCTTTGACTGGAAATCTGTTTCACCAACCTTCCTCCATTCGAGGGTGGGTACAGGGTTTCCCGTTGCTGAGCAAGGCATCAAGACGGTCTCTCCTAACGTCCTCTGATATGATGCCTCAGGCTGCGTCACAAAGCTGGGAGGATCTACAGACCAAAGAAATATTAAGGGGAGAATAATGTTACAGATAGTTTGGATTGCACCATGATGATGGTATTACACAATCCTGAATAAACACAGATATTGTATGGTGTACAACAAACCCCCTGTAAACGTATGCTTAACTCTTAGAGGTAAATATCATCATTGGACATGGCGTTTACTATTCAACTAAGGGTAGAACTATTCTAGAATCAAGTAGATTATGCAAGGATTCTGCTGTGAAAATTTTGTGGTCAAATGTTGACTTATTTTCATAGAATTACCACCAGCAGGCCTTGGGACTGGCAAATAAGTTGGGTAGCTTTCTATGGGATTAAATGTTGGGGGGGGGGGGCACAAGAGTAATTCAGTACTGGTATGTCCATGCTTGATTCTCCTAACGTAAACAAATTTAGGACAAATCCTTCCAGCCAGGAGGTACACTCCAGCTAGTGTATAGACTGGTATATCTTTCAACCAGTTTGGTTGTAGAGGCATTTCTTTATTTCTCCTAATCATGTCACTGCCATTTTGGTCAAATTTTCTCTAAGTGCAAGCTTTCGTCTCATTTCCAATGGATTTTGATTTATGTGGAGTTGACTTGTGAACAAATGTGACCGCCCAGCTCCAAACCAACAAAAAGTCGCCGATTATGATTCTCTGTAATAGACCAAAATGTGTCATTTAGGTTGACCAACTCAAATTTTCAAAGTTTGTATTATCTCAAAGAGTACTCTTTTCTCTTTCTACTGTGAAAATTTGGTGGCTTAAAACGAAACTGAAAGCGAGATGCTGGCAGTTTTTCTGGACCACATTTTTTTCGGACATGTGCTTTCCGCATAGCGCACCCGAGTGAACGGCAATCTTTAAATCCTCTTTTCTCCCTTTTCTGTGAAACTACACCTCCTTACTCTCTTGTGTTTCAATCACTTTTTGAATAGGTTAAGATCGTCCAAATTAAACAAGTTATATGTCATTTTCAAGCTAAAATCTTACTTTTTAAACCTATGAAGAAAAATGAAAATTACTTTTGGCCTACTTTTTGTGGGTTTTGAGCTGGGTGGTCACAAATATAAGTGAAATTTGTAATAATTTACCAATGACATGAAGAACTGCTGGAGTTGATTGGCCGGCCGTTCCCAGGTCATTGTAAGGTGTACAGGTGTACAGTCCTTCATCATTGGCTGATGCACTGCCAATGATGAGGGAGCCTTCTGGGGTGATGGAAAATCTGAGAGAAAAGGAAAAAAAGATATTATCATCATCATTGTTATCATCATCTGCATCATCATTACCAATTATATTTGCATAATTCCACATTCACACATTGTAGAGTTACCCAGTTACGATAACCATAGTTATCATTATCATCATCACCATTTCCATCATTACTTTTATTCATTAGCATTCACATAATTTTCATTATCAGCATTTTTCTATTAGAATTCTAAGTTTTACTCCTTTTAGCATTATGATCATCAGTAAATTATCGATTTCTCATCATGGATTATTTGCCTTACCTTATTATCTTGTTATTACAATCATCATCATCATCACTAACATCATCATCATTTTCATTTAACATTATTATTATTACTATTATTATTATTATCATTATTATTATTGGTATTATTATTATTATCATCATCATCATTATTCTTGATCTCATTATCATCATTTTCATTATCACCATCATTATTATTAGGCTATTATATCATCACCAGCAGCAGAAACATTAACATTTACTGTTTACTGTTTAAAAATGAAGAAGTACATGTATAGCAGCAATATCTTGAGATAAGTTGTTTCACATCTCACATAAAAACATATAATTTAAAATCAATGTTTCTACCAACCTATTAGTTTGAGTGATTCTTATCTCAGTTTCATCCTTCCTCCAGATTACATACAGCAGGGCGGGGTTGGCTCTCACATTACAAGGGATGCTGGCATCTTGGCCACGAGTTGAATACACATTGGTTGGCATGGAAACCACGTAGGCAGCATCTGGAGGAGATAGAGAGAAAAGAGACATGAATTGGTTGAGAGCTTCTCTCCTTCATGTGAGCAAATAAATGTGATTGTGCTGGAACTAGGTCATCATTCCATTGTCAGACAGAGAGAGAGAGAGAGGGAGAGCTACTGCGGTGTACCAATACCATTTGATAAATCTCAGCTTTTCACTCCCTGTCCTCATAACCTTTACAGGATGATGCACTTCCATGAGTCTGTCTGTCTTGTTTTTTTTTGTATTGTTTTTCTTTTAATCTATTTATCACAGTTCTATTCTCTCTATGTTGAAATTTCAAATTTTCTCCATAGCTCACACCTATAACCCGCCTCCCTTCATATACCACCCATACATGTACATGTACATATATTCTTGTTACACATGGTCATCAAAAACAACAGACAGACAGACATACAAACAGAAACACAAACACACACACACACATAAACAAACATGCAGCACAAACACAAACACATAAGTACACACAGACATACATGTATACAGACATACAGACACAAACAAACAGGAAGCAAACACAGAGATACACACAAATACGCTCACATGCACACACTCACACAAACATACACACACACACACACAAACATACACACACACACACACACACACACACACACACACACACACACACACACACACACACACACACACACGACATACAGACACAAACAAACAGGAAGCAAACACAGAGATACACACAAATACACACACACACACACACACACACACACACACACACACACACACACACACACCCCACGTTAATTGATGCTGAACCACCCACTAGCATCCATTAACCCACATAACAGTCAACATTAGTTAATAATTCCAGCTTTTATGGAATATGTGTACACCACAAACAACTAAGCCATAAAAATATTTTATAGCTTTGTTGTGAATGGCTGCTCCTAGTTAAGTACACCCAAGTAGCCATGATTAAGTTGTTCTTTGTTGGGTAAGAAAAACAAATTAGCTCCTTGAGAGCTCTAGATTCTTGTTAATAAAACATTTTCATTAATCAACTGGTTCCAAGGCAATGATACACCACTTTTTCTTCCACGCTTGCACGTCATTGAAAGAAAATGACATTGACACTACACCAATTTTAAATCTCTCCCAAGTTACCATTCACTTGTTGCTTAATTTCCTAATTCTCACTGGTCCATATTCATGAAGATTGTACATGTATTTCTTTTTTGACCCCCAACCCCCAAAAAGAAATAAAATACATGTAAAAGACAAAAAATATAACTACAACACACACACACACACACACACACACACACACATGGACAATAAAAACAAGACTTTGAAGCAGAAAACATTTTCCTGTAAAAAAAATAGGAAAATTACACATATTTAACATGGTAATCAAATAGTACAAAAGCAAAATAGGCCCTTATATATTTTTTGTTTCATTTGAAAATTATGTTTTCTTTCTTTTCTATGCTGAAAATTTCATGAAATCATACTAGTGACAGCTCTACATAATAAAGACCTGCTGATATTCTGGGTACAGAAATCAACAATGTGCACATTTTGGTTTTGTTTTGCAAAAATTATTATTTTTTTAAACATTTTTCAACTGGAACCACAGACAGAGAATTGAGAGCACCTGACGATTTCACTTCAGCAAACTAGCTGAAGACAGAGGAAACTGGCGAATGCTGACAGCCTCATGCATCAGATGACGCAGAAGTCCCAAAGTCTAGAAGATTCCACTTACATTGCACAGTTAAGAAGGCACTAGCGATGGGCGGTACCCCCAGACCATTGGTGGGGCTACAGGAGTAGGTGCCCTGGTCATCTAGTTGGGTACCGGTGATAACGAGACCTCCGTTGGAAGGGAACTGGGCCCGGTTCTGAAGGTCGCCCACCTCCTGGACCAGGGTCCCCTCAAAATACCAGCGGTGGGTGAAGTTGTCAGGCGAGGCCTGGGCCTCGCAATCCAACATGGCCGCCTGGCCCAGGATGACGGAGGAGTCCTGGGGTGGGACGAAGATATATGGAGCACCTGTTGGGGAACAGAGAGAGAGAGAAAAATATTAGAAGGGGTCAAAGTATTTCATATGTTCTCTTTTTGTAAAAAGCATCATTTCACAATGTTTCCAGATTTAAAAATCTGAGCTACAGTGCATGATCCTTCCTACTGTAAGTGTTTCTGATAAGGTCTAAAATGAAGCCCTTACACAAAATAAATTGCAGCCAAAAATAATAAGTGCTTTTAATAAGTGAAAATCAATGAGCAACTATTCCAACTTACCATTATTAACTGTTGTGTTACAAAATTTTTGTCCCCAGGACAGCATAAGTGTATAAAGATTTGTGTTCTAGGGTATTCGTTTATCCATTTTAACACAATTATGAAGGTCAGATATCAAAGTTCAATCATTTTTAAATGGAGCTTTCACAATATTAAATAGTGTCTTGACAGACAAATGGACTGATGATTACATGGGAGTGAAGAGAATTCACTCAGCTGTATCTGACGATGGATAAATGACAATGATAAAATCATATCTCCTCAAATTCCCCCCCCCCTCCACATGGATACATCTACAGGCAATATTCAATATTGCCCTGGGAATCTACCGTTTCTCACCCACCTTCAGAGTGGGTGTGATATCAGGGTTATTGTCTGTCGATGACATGCATCATGTGTGCCATTGACAACAAATCACCGGGGAGGAACAAAATAATAATACATGAAAATGAAAACAGAAATCACTTCATTCAACAAATTTACACCCTGGAGTCACTGAAACGCACCATTTAATACATGTAGGCACTCTGTGCACTCACCGCGTGACAGTTTAGAGATAGCATTGATTGAAAAGAAAGTTACGCAAAAGGAATTCTCCTCCTCTTTGATTTGTCTCTTCAATATCCCCCCCCCCCCAACAAAAAACAGCAACAAACAAATACATGTAAACTGAACTGGCTTGATTGTATTGGAGAATAATCCATCGATTTATGTCTGAATTAAAAATCATGGACAATCAGCCTTTATAGATGTTTATACAGTAATATATACAGTTGCTTCGATGAATTGTGTTTGGTAATAAACATGTGTTTCTTTGGTGAAAACTTGCCTCAACAGATCTTTAGTATAGATTTGAATAAAAAAAAATCAAACATTAACTTTGGATAGATCTGAGGAGGGAGGGGGCGGTTCCATATTCCCATCTACTTACTATTGTAGTCAAAAACATCCCTGGACTGAAGAAATCATAATATTCACCAATTTGCCTCAATAGGACCCCCCCCCCCCTTAACATCTAAGTTATGAACTTATGATTTATGATATATGAATAACACAACTACCTTGGATGAAATTAATCCAAACCAGAATGTCACTAAGTGTCATGCCATTTCCTTTCTTTTGATATTTTTTGATATCCAAGTTATTTACGTCAATACCCTGGTTCCGGACAATCCTGACGAAATTATTGAGATGTACATGATGGAACAGTAACATGTGATAGAATCATTAATTTTTATTTGATAAGATGTATTCTCTTTATTCTCAAAAGAAAATTATTGTGATGGGTCAGGACAGAAAATGTAATTATTTCCTCCAAAATCTCCTGCATCATTGCTCATGCTCACGAGATGTCCTTCTTGAAGTCTGCTTCATCCATTACCAATCTCCAGGTCAGTGATTACCAATCTTTGGGTCAGTGATACACCAATCTCCGGGTCAGTGATATTTTGGATGATCTTGCTCCTCTCTGATTTGATGGGAGGGGCGAGGAACTGAAATTTGGCAAAGAAGCAATTTCCCTATAAATGCATAATTATTAATTTGTGCAGAGTTTTATCTTTGAGCATGGGCAATCTGCAGCTACATGTAGAGATGGTATACACTAGTATACAGTGACAGTACTTTAAGTATTTTTCATGGAATGGGTGATGAGAGTTCTCATTATACATGTATATCTGTTTCTGAGGCATAATACATCTCATACCACAAAATATCACTTTGGTGCTACAGTAAAATAAAAGGAATAACAACAATTTTTTTGTATACTGTATGAAGTTTCTATTGTGAAAATGCCATCTACTCATTTCCTCTTTGTTGTACAATTTTTTACCAGAAAATACTACGATGGTAAAATGTGTTGTGTAGCTTTCTATGGAATCAATTTCTATTACGACCCGAGATTAATTCAACACTGAATGCATGTTTCTCCTCAAATAAACAAATTTGAGTAATTTAAAATTTGAAATTTAAATCCAGTTTAACATTAATCAGAAACATGCAGGTATCAATCTAGTATATACTTCAACTTATTTGGTTCTTTAGCTATTTTTGTCACATCCCAATCATGTCACTGCGCTTTAACCCCTTGGGCTCGATGCTATACGGCACTGTTGTTCATTGAGAGACGACGCGATTTGCACGTGGTTGATTTTGAAGGGAATATAAACCCATTTTTTAAAATAAAATTCTTCTCACAATATTTATTTTATTACTTAATGCTAGCTAAAAATGTGTAATTTTTTGGGAAAAATGCATTAAGCAATAAAACTTTTCAGTTTATCCAGTGTGTGACCGAATTTTTTGTCATATATTCTGGGCTTCTGTAGAAGCCCGTCGTCTCTGAGTGTGCCATGTACTGGGCTTCTGTACAAGCCCGTCGTCCCCAAGGGGTTAATACCAATCATTTACAATGTTTGTAAACTTGCTACCACACATTGCCAATTCTTTCCCACGCTTTCATTCATTCTCACGCTGTACCCGGTCCCAGTCTATGTACATAGCTTACACCAAACTCGATGACAGGGACAAATGTCAAATCGTCTCAGTCACAGCGTACTTTACTGTCGCATTGTGAAGAGCTGACAGTACCTGTGTTCATTCACTGCTAATCTTGAATCTTGAATTGAATACAGAGAGTATGAATGGATACTTGCGATGAATAAAGCAATTCAATGCAATTGTATATGATTTTGTATGGGAAGTACTGTAATTGTTGTAATAGTGTATAAAACGTGACATATGTCAAGAGTGTTCAAGTACAAGCAATTCAAAAAGGGACAGGAGTATCACTCATTGACAAATAATCATAATAGTGAATATTAAAAAAAAATCTCAACATTTGATCTGTATCTTCATATGATATTTAGTGGCAACTATTTAAGCAACATTTGTGCATGCACACACCGTAGGATATAAAGTTAACATGATGTGCTGTATGGTTCATTGTTATTCTCCTATTTTGGAATTTGGTTTAATAATGAATAATGTTATTTGTTGAATTTTTCATTGTAAAATATGTCTAGTGTACGTTTGTCTGTACCATGATGCAAGTATGCACTATACTCTACACTTGATGAAATAAACATCCTGATAGTATACAGTTAATTAATTATCATATTATTTTGAATTCACCACCCAGTGCCCACATCTGAACATATTTTCATTCACTCATTACCCACTTATGGCAGATGGATATATGGAGAACCCATTAGCAAGTTTCTAAAACTATACAAACGGGGAGAAAATCTAATTAAAGTTTCAAGTTTGATAGTGCTTGACGGAGTTCGACATACCACGGGTGTCGTTTGGGTAATAACCGTTGGTCACGGCCAATCAGTCGCGATGAATTGGGTGTAACTCTATTCAACTCTAGTGATGATTCTCGATCGACGATTAACGCCTCCCCAATTTAGCGTCTATGCAAATTGACTTTGTCAGTTGATAATAATATAATGAGTTTTGCAACTTGCCAAACTCTCGCATGGTAGCTTTAATT
>JZLH01S0080126.1:0-11487 GCA_001188425.1 Eucidaris tribuloides | reverse complement strand
AGCCCCTTTTATTTATCACACACTTTTAAGTTGGATGAGCTATTCAAATCATCTCCACTTAATGATTGAAACATTGCATTCTACCACAATGATAAAAATCATAATCCCCCCGCAAAAAAATTACTAAAATGCCCAAAATTTAGTGAGATACGTGAGATTAGTGAGATTTTCTCCCGATTCAATGCATACATTCATATTCGATGAGATAGTCAATTTCCTAAAAAAAAAGAAATTCTGACTGAATTCTTATTTTTGAACGAAAATAAAAAAGTGGCAATTTTAGCCCCCTATTGGCCCAAATCAAGAAAACGGTGCGAGTGGGGTGTAAAGACTACTTTTCATGCATTCAGGACATATAATAAAATAATATGCACTGCAAAAACTGGGGTGTTAAATTTAACACCCACGGCGTTGCACAATATAGGATACCAGACGTGGTGAAAAATTTTAACATCACGAGTGTTTATTTTAACACCAAACGAATTATTTCAAACACCAAGAGCATTGGCTTTAACACCATGGGTGCTGAAAAATCAACACTTTTCCGGTATATATTGTGCAACACCTTTAATTGGTCTTAAAGTTAAAACCCCAGTTTTTGCAGTGTGAATTTATTTAATCTCTAGTTTACATTTATATTTATGCAAAATGAAATATTTAGTGTAATATTCCTAACCCTAATTTATTTTTGTCTTTTGGTTGTGACCCTTCAATACACAGGGCAGTGATTGCCATGGACATGGGACTCACTGCGGTGGCACAGCTGTGGGGATAAATTACGGTGTTGCACCCGGTGCTAATGTGTTCAGTGTTCGTGTAATGGATTGCAATGGTGGCGGATCCGAGTCTGGTGTCATCGCAGGTATGAATCGTTCAGTCCCATACACACAAATCTGCGTTGTAATTAACACCTGTTTGTGTGTGCTTGGTACAGAAAGTGGTAAACAATAACCCTTATTATTATATAAACAGGAATGTGTATATCATCACTATTCATTCTAAAATATCCGTGGACTTTTTTAAAAGGGATGTTTATTTCTTTGTCAGTTTAAACCGTATATTTTAGTTCTGTTTGCGTTTCCATTAATTAACATTCCTGTTTCTAATCTGGCTAGATAAAACAATACATCTATCTATTATCACGTGATACCTCAGGGAAATCATACTTAGTCACTCTTTTGAAGTCTACAATTTTCTGACTTGACACAAAATGTTAGAAGCTATCGAAATACTGGTCAAGAAAGTTAATCATATCATAGTGTCATTCATCTCCATCCACACTAAGATCAAATTCTCCTTTATACCTACATGTATACTATATAACGCAAATATCATCGTTCCACTTTTAATTCTTTTCATCTCGTCTTTTCGAAGAAATGTTTTTTGAGGGTTTAAATGAAATAAAGCGATTGTTAGGCCTACATGGGTAATCCAAACTGTTGCAGCTTTGCTAAGTGTTTAAAATTTAAACTTTTAAACAGTGGACCACAACGAGCAGAATTTGATATGAAAATTGAAAATTGACTTTGAAAATTAGAAGGAAATGAGGAGACCTTTCCATCCAAACCATAATACCCGCCATTGTTTTGGCACATGTGTCTGCCTCTTCTAAATTGATGAACTGATAGAAACCGAGAGGGATGGGAGGAAGCTCCTCCTAGATGGTCATATGTATACCAAGCAGAAGAATCTTGCGGACGGCTTTGAAGGATACGGGTGTGAACTCAATTGTCCAGGGGGGTATTTTCCTCGGGAAGGTAATTATCGGGGGTAACTATCGGGGGAGGGGTAATTTTCCTGGGGGTAATTGTCCAAGGGGTAATTGTCCGGGGGTGGGGTAATTATCGGGGGTTATTGGTCGGGTGGTTATTGTCCAGGGGCAATTTATCGGGAGGGGGGGGGAGGGTAATTTTCCTAGGGGTAATCGTCCAGGGGGTAATTGTCCGGGGGGGAATTATTCGGGGGGTTATTGTCCCGGGGGGGGGTAAGTTATCATCGTGGGTGATTGGCCGGGGGGGGGGGAGTTCCAGTGGGTAAATTGTCGTTGGGGTAGTTGTCCGGGGTGGGGTGGTTGTTGATTACTCAGGGGTAATTGTCCTAGAACCCATCTCTTCCTGAAATAACCCTTAACGTGCCAAAGTCGCAAATATGCATCACACAATACATACAATGTCCATACAGCTGCAATTTCCCTGGCACTATGAGAGTTTATACCTGACCCTACGACTATTATATAGATTGAAGAGACTGATTTGTCTTTTGTTTACAGGTCTCCAGGCAGTTGTCAATGACAACAGACGTAACAAGGTTGCCTCCATGTCACTAGGGGGCGGTGCCACGATCTCTATGAACCGAGCTGTCGCCGAGGCTCATCGGGCCGGAGTCATCGTTGTTGCTGCGGCAGGAAATCACAACTACGATGCCTGCTATATTTCTCCTGCCTCAGCCCCAGAAGTAAGATCAAAACCAATATAGTCTTTATACATCGTGTCCCAGAAAAAAACAAACTGTCGTTCTCATAGACCACAGAATAATGACCAAAAATAATTTTTTTATACTCAATTGAGTTTACATATCTAGAAAGCCCAATTAATTGTGTAATTCCTGTGAAAGGTCTAGCTTCATTGGTTTTAAATACACAGACTCTTATGTAACAGCATTGCTTTCCAGCCCATTCCAAGTTTATAAAAAAGAAAGGCATATCGCCATACTATACCTTACTCCATGCTTCACGTAAATTATCTCAACGACTGTTCATTCACTTTTTACAAAATGCATTTCTTCTGCATTTCTTCCACCTGATTTACGTACATTCGGGTTGATGCATTGATTTAGCAATGCAAACGTGGAATGGGCCGAAAAGCACTGCTATAATAGACTGTATTGAACACCAATGAAATTTTCACAAAAGGTAGAAAATAAAACGAGGTTTTAAAAATCTGAACATTATATAGAACCGTTACGATACTTGATTGTGGATTTGATTAAACAGTCTATCAGAGGGACATTTTTTTTTTTTTTGGGGGGGGGGGAGGGACCACTAGTGCGTCTCTGAAAAAAAACTGAACCCTCAAACAAAGGCTTATTGTGTGGAAGCATGTTCATAATCAACTGTGACTTATGTTCTTTCAAATGATGAATTAAGCAAACTTATTTAGTCATGCATCTCTCAGTACCAAGAAAATTTAATGTCAAAAACCATTTTCATTGACACTGAACAAGTGTTCATTTCTTTCTTTTCATGATGTGCTCAGTGTCAAAACCATAAAGTGTAGCACATGACCTTGACCTCGACCTTTGACCTTCAAATGGTCGTCCAAGGTCAAAATCCCGATGGAATCAAAATGGCAGCATCCGGATGACATATTTTCATCCGTTAATCGGATTTGGCGGAGACAGGCCTACTTGCGCTCGCTGGGCACAGGTCTAGTTCATCAAAGAATGCTTGAAATAATCATAGAGGTCTTAGTTAAAGTAATAGGCCCAATTTGTGGAGCTTCAATTTAAAATATTGGCAAACTGTGATATCTGAGCTACATAGTATAATACAAATGTTTGGAAGTTATGCTGTCACTGGCAAGATATGCATGAATAAACAATTTCCACTCCGGTGGAGGATAAAATAGCCTAGATCTACACGCAGTAGGTCTATGGGAGGAAATGGGCAGGTGAATCCAGTCAACTTGAGTCCTTGTAGATTTTCATCTTTTTAAATCAACAAGTCATCATTTTGAAATACTTTTTTTCAGGGCCTCATTCGTAGACCTTATCAAAGACATTTAGAGCATGGAGGATTACGTAGCTCACATTTTTTTCGTTAACTGTGGTCATTGTTAGCCTGTGGCTTTAACGAAATCTGTTTCCATTCCTAGGTAATAACAGTCGGGGCTACTGACATTACCGACACTCGATGGTTTTATTCTAACTTCGGACCATGCGTGGACATTTTTGCCCCTGGCGTGAACATAACCAGTGCCGTGTCCTGGGGTGATGATGCCTATGCAGTGGCCAGTGGCACCAGCATGGCATGCCCGCACGTATCAGGTACAGATATTTAATCATAAGTTTAGAAGTATAACTTCATGTATCTTTTTTTTTTAATTAACGCAATTTACATAATATTACCAATAGAACAAATAGTGTTGGAAAAAATATATTTAGACGTACGTAATACACAATGTTATTGGCTGTTTGCGTATCCTCCCCTCTTAAAAGATGGTGTTTAGCTATTCAAGGCCCAAAGTAAGTTTATCAGAGAATATCATATAAGTTTCGTACAAGTCTCCACATCTCACACAGCCTAAGGTGGAAAACAAAATCTCTTTTCGTTTCTAGACAAGAAGTGAATATTTCATATTGAAATTGAATAGGGCCTAAACGATAACGGTCGTTTAAATGAATTTAACAAGATGGTTACACAAACAACTTGATCCGATGACGGATACAAATTATCGTTAATAAAAAAGTTACATATTCAACAAAAGCGAAGGACATATCACTTCGAAATTTTTAATGATCCCCTTTTTTATACATTTTTTTCACCTAGATCAAATCTAAAATATAACTGTGACTTAATCTGTAAGTGTGGTCTAAACTATATAAACAAGGATTGATGTTCACTATTACTGCTGTGATGTTAAGAGTACAAGATCTTTTTGCAGACCTCCATAAAAAACACACACAAAAAAAATAACCTGAAATGACAAAATTACCTTATAGACTACTTGTGTAGAAAATGTCTGTGAAATTTGAAGATCAGTTATTATCATGAATTTGACAAATGTACGAAACTTTATTCTCCTTTACAATGTGTGTGAGGATTGTTCAACTGAGTCAGTTTAGTAGCGTTATTTCAATCGGCTTGTGAATACTACACCCTGCATTAAACTAGTGCAGAAACTTGGTCATGTAGCAAGACTGCATCTGGTATACGTTTGTAATTTACAATGTATTTTTCACACACCATATATGATAACCATGGTTCCATGACATATGCTCCGGCGACAAATGCTCCGACGTCAATTGCTCCGAAAAATGCGACAAATGCTCCGCGACATTTGCACCGCGACAAATGCTCCGGCGACATTTGCTCCGTCGACAAATGTTCCGGCGACATTTGCTCCGACGACAAATGCTCCGGCGACATTTGCTCCGGCGACATTTGCTCCGGCAACATTTGCTCCGGCGACATGCTCCGGCGACAATTGCTCCTAAGGTGCGACAAATTCTCCGGCGACAAATGCTCCGGCGACATTTGCTCCAACGACAATTGCTTCTAAGGTGCCACAATTGCTCCTACGACATTTGCCCCAAAGTTACGACATATGCTACGACGACATATGCTCCGGCGACAATTGCTCCGACATTTGCTATTTAAGGTGTGACAATTGCTCCGACGACAATTGCTCTTACATTTGATATGCTGTTTGCTATCTATTGAGTAGCCCAATTTACAACGCATGTTTTCCTCCATTCACTGTCATTTTAATTTTTTTTTTATAGCCTACTATAATAATAAATTAAATCTCTGTTTGTGAACTATCTATAGGGTTTTGTTCGAAATTTTTGCCGGTTTCCGAGTATTTGTGTACGTATACAAGTATTCACATACATATCTCATCTTGACTTGCATTATTTTTAAACAAGGTGCTCACAATGTTAACCAATGTCTTTAAAAAGATTACTTATAGATTAAAAGTTACTCATATATTATACACTTAATAACGCTTTGGAAAAGATTATTCAATATACGGCGCACGTTTGTAAGGGGAGAGCGAAAGGAGGTAAAATAACCACGAACAGTTTACCTTGTGCTGAATTAAGATTACATTTAAGCAATACCAATCATCAATACCATGACAATACCATTTAACCCCGGGCATTTAACCTTGTTCTTGCAACATAACGGTGATCTTTTATCTGTAATGTCACTTTTAAGAAAGTTCCAGAGACTTCGATTAGTATGACTAATCTGAGCATAGAAAGTTCCAGAGACTTCGATTAGTATGACTAATCTGAACATAGAAAGTTCCAGAGACTTCGATTAGTATGACTAATCTCAGCAGAAAGTTCCCGAGACTTCGATTAGTATGACTAATCTGAGCATCAGTGGCGTATCTAAGAATTATGGCGCCCGGGGCAAACGATGAAATTGCGCCCCCCCCCCATGGCGGATCTACGGGGAGTTAGGGGGTTTAACCCTACCCCCCCCCCTCCGGGCTGCCAAGTGAAAATATGACGAGCATATAGAAAAACACTGTCTCGTTTTAAAACCATTGGAAAGCACCATTAAATTTAGCATAAAAATACTGCATGGTATAGTTGGCGCGCGGAGCGCGCCGAAATTTTTTGACATATTTTTCACTTTGTCCCCCCCCCCCATCCAAAAAAAATTATCGATGCCCCTGGATCAATCCCCCTTAGCAAAAAGCTAGATCTGCCCCTGCCCCCCGCCCAAACTTATTGACGTAACTATAAATGTAAAGGAAAGACCGACCAAGCGCAATAGATTGTCTTTGCAAAATTATGCGAGGGAGCGGAGCGACCGAGCTTTAGAAAATTTAAGTACTTGTAAACCTATAAAACTAATGTTTTCTAACGCACTTTACCCTGTGGACTGGGAAGGAGGGGCGCATAATTTCTATAAGTTTCCTATTTTTTTTCCTTTTTCATCTTCCTCTTTCTCTTTTATTTTTGGGGGCATTTTTGCGCCCCCCTAAAAGTGGTGCCAGGGGCACGTGCCCCCTCTGCCCCCCTTAGATACACCAGTGCTGAGCATAGAAAGTTCCAGAGACTTCGATTAGTATAGTATGACTAATCTGAGCATAGAATGAGATTGTGAGAAGGGGTAAATTAAACCACAAATTTATTTTTGGCGATTTTTTTTATTTGAAAGGTTTATGCCCAACATGCCCAAAGGATCTCGTGGTCCCTCCCACCCCCCCCCCCCGAGATTTTCCATTAATTACTTAAAAAACAACTAAAGATATTCAGAATCTGTTACTGGTGTGATATTACCTTTGGGCATAAAGCTTTCAAATAAAAGAAAAATCGCCAAAACCCAACTTGCGCTTTAAGGTTTCTCGCTCAATTTAATATTTTTTTACGATTGACCAAAAGTCACGGGAGCATTTGTCGCCGTAGTAATTGTCAGCGGGGCAATTGTCGCCCTGGAAATTGTCTCACATTTGGAGCAAAATGTCGTCGGAGCTAATGTCGTGAGAGGAATAATTGTAACTGGATCAATTATCGAACCTTTGGAGCATAATTATGTAAGAGCAATTGTCGTCGGAGCAATTGTCACACCTTAAATAGCAAATGTCGGAGCAATTGTCGTTCCTTTGGATTAAATGTCATCGGAGCAAATGTCGTAGGAGCAATTGTCGCACCTTAGGAGCAAATGTCGCCGGGGCAATTGTCGCCTTAGCAAATGTCGCCGGAGTAAAATGTCGCCGGAGCAAATGTCGCCGGAGCAAATGTCGCCGGAGCATTTGTCACCGGAGCAAATGTCCCGGAGCATTTGTCGCACCTTAGGAGCAATTGTCACCGGAGCATTTGTCGCACCTTAGGCATGTTAGGAGCAATTGTCGCCGGAGCAAATGTCGCCGAAGCAAATATCGCCGGAGCAAATGTCGCGGAGCATTTGTCGCATTTTTCGGAGCAATTGTCGCCGGAGCATTATGTCGTGTCACCGATAAGTAGACTAATTATTAAGGTATAGGCTACACAACAATCCCATTCAAAATCTAACGGTCACAATGATTTTAACCAAACTGAGTTTCTACCTCTTATACTTTGCTAAAAGGTTCTTAAAGGGTATGATTAATCTATATACCAGTGCATTAACACAATATTAATTTTCTAGGCATGCCGAAGAGATCCACCATCTTTAAATACAGTTATACACAAAGAATCTGATTGGATCGCCTTATTTTACGAGAACTTCGTTCCTTTTTTTTCTCTTGACCATGCAGGCGCGGTTGCAGTTCTCCTTGGCCGCCCTTTCCCCTTCTGTAAATGTATCCTACCAGAACTGCTGCAGTGCATGGCTACGCCAGGTGTTGTCAATGACGCTCTTGACAGTCCGAACAAGTTGCTGTATCTTGATTAGATGTCGAACAGATACATAAACAGTGGCTATTCAGTAACATGGAATACCATGTAAAACAACGGTTGATTGATGTTCGTTAATTTGAAGTGGTAACACATTACCACGAATGAAAATGAAATGAAATTATCAAAGTAAATTCTTTCGGAAGAGTTTAAGGTGATTGAGAATATTCAACATCTCTTTTTCGCCCTCAATTTTCACATGTACTTCTTCGACAAAAGACAACAAACAAACGTAGCACTACCGATATAAACTAATGTCATTAATTTAGCCGTGGAAAGGAGGGCAGTTCCACACTCATAACTGTGTTTTTTTTGTTTCGTCAGTGTATTATTTTGGAAATTTGTAGGGACATTAGTATGACCCGACAAAATTTCACACACACTTAAAAATGGCACAAATGAATCAATTGCATCGATAACTTCAGAAAAAGAAGGAATACTATCTTTTTACCCCAACAAGAAAAAAAAATTGAATGGCATTCCTGGGCATTATTTTTCCCATTTGTGTATATTTCTTTGTAACATTATCCATGCATGGTAATTAAATGATGTATGTAAGTCTGATAAGCTCCATATGTCTATCTTTTCCGTTGTCAAAATTCATATCACATAGAATTACGGTGACATGACGCCACCATTTATTTGTGGGAGATAGACTGGGTAATTCGAATAAGTACAACTCTCACACGTTACATGCGCGTTTGTTAAGAATCTGTGGTAATTAATATTAATTTTCTCCAATAAAACCGAGAAATGAAGCATATGATAATGTCTTTTAGAACTTGATTTACGTTCTCAATAATATCACTGGACGTGATGGAAGAGCGACTTTGGTGGAGAGTGACTATTGTTGTATATTACATCGCTTCCTTAATCATTTACAGTCATAAACATACAGACACTCATACACACGCGCGCGCACGCGTACACGTACAAATGCACACATACCGGTGAGATGTACACACACACGTACACACACACACATACACATACACATACATACACACATACACACACACCCACACACACACACACACACACACACACACACACACACACACACACACACACACACAACACACACACACACACACACACACACACACACACACACACAACACACACACACACACACACACACACACACACACACACATATGCACACACATACACACACATACACACATACACATACACACTCATACACACAACCACACATTACACAAACACAAATGCACACACACAAACAGACACACGCACACAACGTATATATTAGAGAGAGACGAGGTACAAGGTGTGTCAATCCGCTGGAATTGCATTGGAATATGTTTAATAAACACATAACTTTCAGAAAAAAAATGCTGCTGAAATGTTTTTTTCTAATCATGTAATTTTTAAGGGACGTAGGCCTAAATAATAATTTTAGGTGATTAGTTGACATGATCTTTGTTAATGTGGGACCTGCCCAATTAACGCTATACACAATATAAATATAGTATTTGGAATAGTTCATGTTAGCAAAAATCAGACATAATGTCACAATAAATCAGGGTTGGCCGGAGCGGGAAATACTGGCGGTATATACCGGCAAATACCGCCTCGATAATTTTTGAGGAAAATAGGAAATAGTTTTTTTACGGTATTTCACAGTATTTCCTAGGACATAACCAACCCTGCAATAAACATAATAAATTTTATTCTACACTCTAAAATATAACCAATCAATTCACTATAATAATAGCGGCTGGGATGTCATCATTATCATTGATAGGTAGATACAGTTACATTTTGTTCATTACACAGGTTATTAACAAATGTCAATACGTATAATATACATTGCAATAATACAATATTTTCTACAGTACAATTACTTTATTCCCGGATAATTTGTATTTAATGGTGAAATGAAATATTGAAATCGAATACAGTTGTAAAGGATGTGTTTTGATTTACACATCTAATCCTTTTTGCCCCAACTGAAGATAGGTACACACACAGGCAGTATTCAAAATCTGGGATTCATACGTTGTACAGTTTTGAAATATAAACCATAAATCATTTCAAATTGGGCCATTGTTTAAAGGGAGAAGGCGCCAGCAACTAACAGGCATAAGTTAAGAACATATTTGAGTTCTTGCCAACCAATCAGATTGCACGTGCACCGCAGGGAGCTGACCCCAATGCATGCCACGCGACGTGTGTTAGCCGCACCGTGGTAATGTATGCACTGTTTGAATTGATAAGCTCCTCCCTTATAGCTGTTTCTGCAAGTTTTGTCTTAGGGTAAAACTTACAAAGACGTAAAATAAACACAAATTAACTGATTTATAGGGCCTTGATGAGGGTGAGTATCACACAGTACCCCTTATTTAGGCTGTTTTTGTCACCATGTACCATAATTCTCACAATGCTCACAATGTCATTTTTATTCTTAACTTATGCCTGTTAGTTGCTGGCGCCTTCTCCCTTTAAGTTGAATTTTATAATGGGAGTCTAGATTTTAGACACTGGATATTTCTTTCACCACCGTGAAGGGGGGGGGGGGGCCACTATCATTACAAGGTGTACAGAGACTCCAACCCCGAACACCTCTTAAGCGGAAGATTCTCCCGCCGAGACCCCCTAGCAAACGGGAGACTCTGACTTAATGTGCGCGTAGCCTACATCACCGGCGCAAAGCATGAAATTCCATGCGGCCGGAGGATATTTTTAGGGTTTTAGAAGCTCTCTGTTGCTGTCTTAGGCTTATTTTGAACATATGACAACACTAAATGAGGTCAAATCCACTGATTCAGATTCATTTCTTTTCAAAAAATTGTTTTGGCGGGAGAAAAAAGGAGAAACACAGCTAGGGTTGGAGAAATTCAAACTCAAGCGGGAGGGCGGGAGATTTTGTGAAAATGGAGTCAAAGCGGGAGATCTCCCGCCGAAAACGAGAGAGTTGGAGTCTCTGGGTGTACACCATGTGCGTGTATGGACTTTCAAAATGGACCCTAAACTAGTAATTATCTGTCCATCTCAAAATACCCCAAACAAATACTCAAGTCTGGAAAGATCTTTCTCTTCAAGAAAGCCATCTGTTAAAGAAGTATATCCCTTTTTCCTGATTTTGGTGATTTTGATATTCTTTCCATTGTACGCTTGTACATCGCCCAAACATGAGAAACAACCCTTTTTTTCACACGCGCAGGTGTACACCTGGGGGGGGGGGGGCTTCACCTACTAATTTTGAAGTGGAAGAGTCCAGCCGCAGTAAAGTTTGACAATCGAACTGCATTGGTGTGATTTTTTTTACCTTGTATGCTTTGATCAGCAGGTATTCAGTTTTTACTATATGACACACGAATCAGGTCTGCCAGTCTAGTCCGGTAGCCA
>JZLH01S0080121.1:45826-56872 GCA_001188425.1 Eucidaris tribuloides | reverse complement strand
TAGACACGCATGATAATATCGCCTTACTTTGGGTTTGGAATTATTCTTCTCCTACACATAGGCTGCAAAGTTGACTGGTTTCCCTCGTGGTAAATGCCGTAGACAGCTGACGACCATCAATAGTTATAATAGCTAAGTTCTTATCCATGTCACATACAACAATGTTACCATCACTCATCTCAGCCATATATTTTATTTTAACGTCATCTGCGATCCTTGTCCGCTCCTTGCCGTCGATGCTGATAATATCAATTCCTCCGTCGTAGTATCCTACAGCCACCCTTCTATCACTCAGTGCTATGCATGCATTCATCTTGACCCCCTTATCCTGTTGTAAAGGGATAGTGTTATATTCCTGCCATCCTGCAGTCTGTACTATGTGCCCTAGAGAGACACCAGGGGTGGACTTAAATGAAACATCAGCACTGTGAACAGCTGCCAAGGACCCGCCCTCCAGAGATGCTTCGTGTATTCTGTCGGACTGTTCAGTGGTAGCTCCATACTCACCCAGATCCTTAAAGTACACTTTGTTCTCAGACATTTCTGACAGTCTGGCTTCGCATGTGTCTAGTTTTGTTGACAATTTCCCCCATATTCCCTCGCCCATAGCTAACTCCATCTGATCTACTTTAGACAAAAGTACATCTCTTTCGCGAACAACCAACTCCATAATTTCACAGGACACCTTGTTTATGCTCTCTCTCATTGTCCGAAAAGAATCTTGATATTTTCGTTTGCTATCCGGTGGAATATGCATCGTCTGTTGTATTTCTTTCAGTCGGGTTCTTGTCTCGTTGATTTTCTTCAACTGTTCTTGAATCCTGTGCCCGATTCGCTCGCTTTCTTCATTCACTGTTGTAAAGTCATGACCTTTGTGTTCTTTTGTCACGCAGTCATTGCATACTAGACTTCTAGGCCTACAATCTCTGCACAAGAACGTGGCAGCGACGTCTGGATGATTACTGCATCTAGGCTGGTTACTTTCACTAGCATCGCCATCATCTAACAACAAAAAACATATTTGTTACAATGACTATCAACTTCATAATGTGTTTAATATTATAACTTCAACAATAAAAAGAAAGGGGGATAAAATTTGATCGTTCTGGAAAAGAAAATAACCCCATGGTTTTCATGTCGTTGTACGGCGGCTTCACTCAAGGTTCTATTTTTTCAAAATAAAATGTCTTTGAAAAAAAAAACACCCTTCAGTGTTCAATTTGCACCCCTTGCTCCGTTTCGAACCCTAGCAGGAGCATAATTGCATGTTAGGGTGCAAATTATAAGCTTAAAGGGAGCCGGTATTGTTACAACAGGAGGTTTCTGAATAAAACCCTTGTTTCCTCTTTGTCAACGGTTCTCTACAAATATTGCAATATGGATATTGCATTGCCGAAATTAGAAGGTAATTTTATGATCGTGCGAAGATGTAAAACAAATTACTAGAAATGATAATAATGAGATATCATGAAGTTTCTTCAGTTACTTTTTACGTGATTTTTTTATAGCTTGGAGTCGACTGCATTATCTGCACTTTTTCAATAAAGGCAAATGATTTCAGTTTAGACGACCGTTTGTTTGTTTACAAAGTGAAACAATTTATCGTTTTAATTCCCTACATTCAATTCAATGAAGGACTTTTATTCAATATTTATTTTTTTACAAAATAGACACTCCGCCTTCTAGGTATGAATTACTTGATCAACCTACTAGGACATGTAGGAGGGTATAGTTTACAGTAAGAGAATGACGCGGTATCAGTTACATTTTCTTTGTATATGTTACTCTGTGCACATTTGCACCCTCGTTTTAGAAAAATAAATCCGTAATGAAAGAAGTGGTTGTTTTC
The DNA here is from genome assembly GCA_001188425.1 of Eucidaris tribuloides. NCBI lineage: Eukaryota > Metazoa > Echinodermata > Echinoidea > Cidaroida > Cidaridae > Eucidaris > Eucidaris tribuloides. Next base: position 55,023 of record JZLH01S0080121.1, on the reverse strand, counting down.
GTATCAATTTTTGTATTGATATCGTTAGATACATCTATGAATACACGAAACATGTGTGTAGGTCTTTGAGCAAATTAACATTATTCATTTATATTGATTGATTGATTGATTGATTGATTCCATTTATTGTGCAGTTTTTTCAAACATACCATGATTACATACAATATAGTTACAGGTAATATTTTTTCATAAATAACACAATTTTAACTTACAATATATGTATGAAATAAACATATAAATACAATATAACTACACAAAGGGACTAACATTAAGCGTAGCTTAAATAGCGATAGTCCCAGACCAAGAAACATAAAACGACAAACAAAAAAGAACAAAGAACAAAAAAACAAAAAACAAAAAAACCAAAATGACATAAATTGGCAAATTCCACGTAAAATGTTCAACCAAGGGTAAAATTGAAAAGCAAAGGAACAACGTTGTTCACCCTGGAAAAGTATTCCAGGAAGGTCCATAAGAACATGACAATGATTGAAAAAAACTTGGCCCAAGCTCGGCAAAGATAAATTGTTTGAGGCTATTTGAAATTTAAGTGGATTTTCAAAGGCAGTGCAAGCTAAAATTCAGGTGTGTTTTGTATGTATTTCTTCGTTGTCAATAAATTGTGCTATCAGATGCATCATCAGGTAATTTATTTCAATGCTAGAATAAACTGAGGACTACCATTTTAACTTCATGCTGCTGGATACCGAAGAAAATATATCTGTTCTGAACAATGGCCATTGCAGTTTTTCTGAGTTTCCCTCTCGCTGGAAAGTGTAAATGTCCGTAACTTTTAGTGATAAAAGTTTTTGCAGTACACTATTTTTTGTTCAATTTTGATTTCTAAAATTCAAATCAAAAGCTAAAATTGATATCGCACAAACATATCCAGACATTTTTTCGAAGAATATTGCATCTTTCACCTCTCAAAAAAGCGGTTCGCATGACATTACAGACAACGCTTACGGACATTACAATTTTGTAGAACAAGTAATAGCTGATATGAATTACAGTGTCAAAATACCTGTATCAACACTGCCCAGTGTTGATATCTGTCATAAAAGATGCCTGGCCCTTAATATAAGCATTAATATGGACATTTTCAGCAATAAATCACAATTCACTTAGTGTTTTAATTAATCCTATCTCCAGCCCTTGTTGTGTAACAATTGTACTAGTCACATGCCAATTCACGTCTCTTGATCGTTTGCATGGCTGACATCACACAACAAAATCAAGCTCAGCAAATAGTACTCTTATTACATTGATGCGAGAATTACAGAGGATCAGGAAGGAGAACAAACCAACATCCTGCTATATATAATAGCTTCAATTTGGGTTCGTTTTCTCGTTGTGGAAATTAAGACACAAAATTACGGTAAGCAGTTTCTTGATCAAGAGGATCCATACTGATGGAAACAGTATGAAATTCTGAAAAGACCGATCCATGAATTTCTTTGTGTACACTGAGAAGAAGAAGAGTTATTTGCTACCCTCTCCCACAAGGACATCAGGAACACTTCCTGTTCCAAGCTGATATGGACGGTAGAATATTTCTCCAAACAAACATTTCTGATACTTAATAGGAATGTGTTAAAGGTTAGTGACATCATTGGAACACTTGAAAATGCCTCAAGAACAAAATGAGTTGAAATATATACCAGCTGCTTCACTAGCAGATGTAGATCTCCCACCTGGGAGATTTGTTTGTAATTGTTTACTTAAGGAAATCAAGCATAAATATAGGAGTATCTTATCTTTGCCGGTAGGATAAAATATAAGCCCCATAGAGAGCCACACAGCAGGTTTCCATGCTACTAATGATATTGACATGTTTGTTTTAGAATGAGTGAACATTTGACTACAAATTTTCACAGGAGAAGCCTGCCATAGTTTTCTTGATTCTAGAGTAGTATCAGCCCAAGTTGAGACTACCCCCAATCATGTCATTTACCTTTAATACAACTGAAAAAATAATTAAAGCAGATCCTTTCTTATGCAAAAATGACATACTGAGCTTTTATTGAACTATTATGCATTTGTTTTGATTAGAATAAAAAGCTGTTATTTAGTATAGAGTTATGTTCAGCCATGGGTATATGAAGTCCCAGCTGATGTGAATGAAGTAGTGTTAATGTTCCGTAACGCTTTCTTGATTTCACTTTTTTAATTATTACGCATTCAAACTTCATTACAAAAAGTCAAAAGACTTTACTACATGTCATTTATACATCACCATTGCATTGCAGACATAAAATAAGTCTTTTAGATTCTTACATTAAAAAAAAGGTCAACAAATAATAAAAAATGGTCTATACCCCCAAATAGTCCTCAAATTGGCAATTTTGAAATAAAAGATCTCATAAAAGTGCTATGGCAAACATTTTGAAATGTCTATGATGTACTATCCAGTGTGAAAAAACCAAAAATATTAATACAAGCATGTGACCCTTACCACTATAAAGAAAGTGGACAAATCCTAATGTCCGTAACGCATCTAAAATGTAATGTCCGTAAGCCATAATTATGGCTGTAGAGGGTACATGATTCATCTGTTTCACTAAATTTAACTTTATTCATATTTAACACTCCTTACTGTTCAATTTATGGGTAAATTGGTTTAACTGTGTGCTTTAAACTCACAGACTTTCAATGAATGCAAAGGCATAACAAAAAGTCATGTCCAAAAAATGTAATGTCCGTAACGGGCTAACATTTATTGTCAGTAACTTCCACACGAAGCAATGAAAGTGATTGAAACTTGCACTTGTACAATTTAGCGGTCATATTGTGTGATTCCATTTATGAAGTTCATAATAAATAGGTTGTGTTATTCTTAATACTTTTGAAGTTGCAAAAATTTCTCTGAAATGTAATGTCCGGTAACGCTGGAATTGCCCAAATAGTGTGTATTACAAACAGCTGAGGTACAGATTGACCGAAGTAATATCCCATATTTTACAACATGCCATCACGAAAAGTTAGTTTAACAACAGAAAATGGTATAACTGCTATTACCTTCTTGGGAGATTTCCGACGCAAGGTCTGCCCTTCCGATTTCACGTAAAGCGGTAGCCAGTTTGTTACGAACGGCCGCAGGTGCCGCAGATTGGTTGTTTCTCCAACTGATGAGCATGGTGGTCCCCGCACCAGCAATATTACCAGGGTGATTGTATTTTACCTGGTCCAGCTTCGATTTGCTGAAGTCCAGCCGTATACCTAGGAAGTAGAAATCATTTGGGCCCAGTTCGCATGCTAGGTTTGACAGCTCCAAGTCAGACAGTTGGACAGCCATCCTGTAGTGTAGGGACATTGAATACAGTTCAAAATTGCATATCATTGATACAATAACACTGTACATTTGATTTGTAGAACTTTACTGTTATTCATGTATTGGTAATTTTTGGTATATTCGCAATACGGTGCGCCACCTATCGGGTCCAGCGGACAGGCCAATTTTCAACTTCGGGGTCGACATCCTGCCACAGCGTTGTTGCGTGGTCATTGTATGCACTGTCTTTCATCCACGGGTATTTCTCCCAAGTTTTAAGTTTGGCAGTGTGTGAATAGCATTCTGATGCTTCACAAATGAAAACCATGACAACGCGGAAGAAGAATTCAACGAAACTTTTTAAATATCGCAAGGAAATATGCAGCATGTGTTGTTTACAAGAATGTACAGTAGCTACACTCTTAAAAATCCCGGGTCAGACTGACTCGGAAAAGGAATCCGTTGGGGGCACACTCGGAAAATGGTCAGTTTCAACCAGATTGCGGGTTAAGGTTGACCAAAATATGAGTCAACCTGACTAGGATTTTGGACAAACTTGACCCGGAATGTGGTTAAACCTGGCCCTTTTCCGAGTGTGCCCCCAACGGATCCTTTCTTCGAGTCAGACTGACCCGGAATTTTTAAGAGTGTAGGCTTCATGTACAATTTACCATGAGGCATTGCGGATTTAAGTCTGTCCGTAGGACTCGAGGTGGCGCACTGTACTGCGACTACCGGGAATCATATCCCGGATGGATTCAGAAATAATATCACAAATGAAGAAGATGGACAATTTCAACTCAACAGGATCAACAAATCACCCGACCCGACGTAGATGCTATTCAGTGTATTCCATAAGGGTGGTGTCACACTGTCCCGAAAATGACCAAGATGGCCACACGAATATGAAATTTTCAATTTCGCGTGAAGCTGATCTGAACTTGAACAACAAAGGAAATCAACGGCCGAAGCAAGTACGATACCTACAGAAGGCTACACGATGGCTTAAAGGGAGAAGGCACCAGCAAAACAGGCATAAGTTAAGAAATAAAGAGGCATTGAGAGTATTGTGAGAATTATGGTACATGGTGATAAAGACATCCTAAATAAGGGCTACTGTGTGACACTCACACTCAGCAAGGCCCTATAAATTAGTTAGTTTGTGTTTATTTGATGTCTTTGCAAGTCTTATCTTAAGATAAAACTTGCAGAAACAGTCTTAGGGGGGAGGAGCTTATCAAACAGTGCATACATTACTACGGCGTGACTAACACTCGTCGGGTGGCATGCACCGGTCATGCTTGGTCAGTTTCAGAATTGTGTATGTGCGATCTGATTGGTTGGCAAGAACTCAAATGTTGTCTTAACTTATGCCTGTTAGTTGCCGGTGCCCTAAGATCTCCCTTTACCCATTCAATGCCCAATGACCGCATTTTTGTTGGGAAATTTTTCACGTCCCTACTATTGGTCAGACTGAACGGCCCAACCCAAATGTGCACTTTACAACCATAGACAGAAGAAAATCTACTGGCTAATTATTGGGAGTGGGTATGATTAAAGACTTTATGCATTTATTCATTAGAGCTATTATTATTCAAAGTTAATTTTAATTGGCTGAGAGCTAATGTCAATTTTGCGATGAGAGATTGCGCATACTAAAATATATTGAATAATTCATATGATCAGATAAAATTCCACCAATGGGAGCAAGTATTATCGACATCAATTGCTGTCACGTTGCTCATTGCATATCCCTCTGTTGGGAGCTTGACAGTGCATGGCTCGCAGTGTGTTGTGTAGCTGCACACAATCAATGTGTGCTGCAACCTGTGCATTGAATGTGTGCACTGAGCCTATGGTAGTGTGGAGACATGTGTACACAGAAATCAAGATTGGTGAAAGTTCATTATGGAAACAATCGTAAACAATAGAAGCCTAACTTTATAGACAGGTAATGTTCTGTTTCTGTAACATCACCAATTTTACTTGCTTGAACATTAATTTCACATCACAATTACTAAAATTGTGACAGGAAGTATTGTTTATTTGAGGTAAAGCACACGACTTTGATTGCACTGTGCAGTACGGACCCAGACGGACATTCATATGATACTGAGTACTAACGTTACTCGCTTAGGCATAAGCAAACTAGGCAGTGTTGAAATTCAGAATCTAGCAAGCGCAAGGCCATATGTAAACATGATAAAGATAAAATTAATATTGAATTGTGACAATTGATGCTTGTCTGACAGTGATTTAAGTGCAGCAACTGTCTTAGCAGTGACTGGCTACGATCCCCATGCCTAACAAGCAAGCTGACCGTCAGCAGCATCATTCTTCTTGACTTTCCGTTACAAGTACAACCTGTCATAAAACAGAAAAAAATAAAACAATATGCTTGTCTTAACCTGTTACAATCTTGAATAATATCCGGGATACTCAATTTGTACTTTATTTTATTTTACCCACTGGGTCACCTATTTATCAAAACAAGACATTACGTAAATCAGTTATCAGATCAGATGTTGTGCCCAAAATTAGATGCAATCAAAATTTTCCAGCTTAGACTTGCACGCAAGCCCCGCTGAATGCTTTCAACTTTAGATTAGCGTATACAAAGTAAAACATTTGTGTTCCAAAAGTCTTGAAAATAAATAATCAATATTATCTAAATCACACAATTCTTGATTGTCTGTCCAAACCTGATGGCAATTGTGTTGTATTGTGCCACCCAAAATAATTTCATGTGAATTTCTCATCACACAGTCAACAGTTGCATTGTAAGGTAGTGTGATCAAACTTGTGCATCATCATAAACAAGCGTCGAGAATGTAATCGATTATGCGTGGGTAGGTGGCGACAAGCTCATTACTTTGATTGAGATTTTCATAGCCACGATAAATTTATTTCAATTAAATATTGCTAAGGACTCTCTAATACTACTAATTTTAATTCAGTCAAAATAAAATTTTCTACAGTTTGTTAAATTGCATTTATACTCTTTTCTTTATTTCATAATATCTTTGCCAAATTATAAATCCCTCCACAACATTTACACAGTCCCTCCACAAGAAATGGACCTATGTCCAATGTAGGTAAAAATGGTTCAAAGTGTTGCCGATTGCTATCACTAGCACATAGTGATTATTTTGGGTTTGGGAGAAGGTGGGCATTGATGGGTTAAGATGCTCTCCACGAATGGCCCGACGTATATTACAGAACAGAGCCCGAATTTCATAATTTCCTTAATTCGTGTGTCCATCTTTGCTCAACCTTTCAGGATCAGTGTGACGCTTGTTTAACAAACCACAACAATACCTATAGTGTAAATCCTGGTAAAAAGCCAATACATGTACTAGCTATTATGTTACCATATTTGCTGTGGGCACAATTCTAAGAAAGCGATCACAGTAGCATATTATTTGGATTTTCAAACACGTGTAATCCTCACTAAGCTTGATAGCTTCTTGAGACTGAAAAAAACGCGCAACGGGCACACATTCCCCATCCTTCCACCCTGACTACGAACGCAGCTTTGGAGTTTTCACCGGTTAAAAGCGCAGCCCTGAGAAATTAAGGTACTTACTGAGGTACTTGTGAAATTGATAGTATTTATTGACATTTGAAATACCGAGTTGAAGTTAACGTGACTGAAAAAGAACCGAGAAATAGACACGTATATATTTACCTTTCAGACGATAAACCTGCCATGACGAAGCCTCGACTCGAAATGACTCACAATGGAATGAATCCTAGCAGAGCAAAACATAGGTTAATTGTGATATTGTCGGAAACCTATCGAATTCATATTACAGTTACTGGGGCGTCGATCCTCTTTTCCGATGGGTGGGGGGGGGGGGTACAAAAGTAAGAAAAATGTCAAAAAACGAAATACGATTCGGTGAATTATTGAGAATGTTTTGAAGTCGGTATATTTAACATGGGTTTCTTCGGGGCTCTTCTTTACAGGCGTGCACCCTCAAATGCGCGCGTCTTCTCTACAGGTCATTCGGGTCATTTCCGGCCAGGGCTGCCACTCAAAATTTTGATTTCCTCCTACGCCGCATACGTATTTTCCCCTACGCACACCAGTTTCCCCTACGCCTCATTAACCCAATTTTCCCCTACGAATCCATGTTTTCCCCTACAAAATAACCTTAGTAAATGCAAAATATTGATCACGATTTCTTCACCGGAGATGGACAAAATGGACGGAAATCCTTTGAGAATTTAAGAATATTTCTGAAAATTGTCAAAATCCCCTACATCCCTATACAAATCATCAAAAAACCCTACGTTTCCCCTACGGAAGGTCATTTTTCACTTAGGTATCCCCGTATTATAGTGAACTGCCGTTCCATATATGTTCTTGTTCATGTGATTGTTGAAATAGTATGTCAGCATGATGAAATATAAATACACTACCACATGTTAATCGCCCCGGGGCCGGCGCGCGAATCTGCTGAGAAGTACTATTCTAGCGGATCCGTAAATAGTACTTCAAAGCCGTAAAATAGTACTGTCAAAAGCCGTAAATTAGGTACTCTAAAAAAGCGCGTAAATAGTACTGTTTTCCCTCGCAATCTGATTTGCTCCACGATTTGTTCGATCTGTCGGCATTTACCAATCAGGAGGTTAGCGTCATGCTGGCTTATGCAGCAGCGAAATATTCACCTGCACAACCAAAACCACCTAAAAACGCAGGAAAATGTTGAGTATTTTATTATGAAAATTTAAACACTGGTGGCCTATAAATGTAACACTATTGATCAGGAAAGGTATGTAATGTCCTCTGTTGATATTACCCGTCCATCTTTAACTATTCAACATCATGTCCTACCGGTTTTTCTTAACATAAAACTTGTATATATTTTGTCGTGCCGCTCCCTGCGCGGTGACAGCGCAGGAGCTACAGCTATGCTACGCATGTCACGATTGCACAGTAGCGAATGCGGGAGCGAATGTCAAATATCTGGCTCATTTCGCGTCGCCGATCACGAACTGGACGTCTAGGAAATTTAAACACTGGTGCTATAAATGTAACACTATCGGAAGGGTATGTAATTCCCTGTTGATATTATGCATTTTACTCATTAAATCATGCCCTAGTTTTTTTCACAATAAACTTTTATATATTTTGTCGTGCCGCTCCGGCCCTGAGCTACAGCTATGCTACACATGTACACGATTGCACAATAGCGAATGCGGGAGCGAATGTCAAATATCTGGCTAATTTCGTGTCGCCGATTACCATCATCGGCAGATGTTAGTTGGGAATAATGAAATTAAATTGTTTGCTACAAATTGACCGAGTGTGAATTCAGGGTTAGCAACAAATTACGCCCGACGCTATTACTATTCCATTAACTTTCGGAACTCTTGCTTCATATAGGTAAAGAACACACTGCTTGTCAAGTTAATTGTGTGGCTATAGATAGCGCACATGTTTATCGCGCGTGTGACCCGGGTTCGAATCCCACGCTACATTTCTTTTTTTACTTTTTTTATTCATTAATGTCAAGGGGGTGCAAGCACTATTCTGTACGGTAAGCAACGTTAGTCGTTACTTACGTGTATTTAATTGTGAATAGTGATCTATAACGTAAGTTAGATCTAACGTTATTTAATGCCGAGTTAACGTTAACGTTAATTGCGTAGGGTCTAACGTTACATTTATTGAAATCTTTTAACCAATCAATAAACAATGAATATATGAATGTAGTTTATAAAACAAATATGTACGGCCTTCATTCGAGGCTCTAGTTTAAAACTATGGTCCCTCGGTGACTGCAATAGAACTATTTTGCTTCGGGGCTACGCCCTTCAGCAAAATAGTTATATTGCAATCACCTCGGGCCCTATAGTTTTAACTAGAACCGCTCATGGCCGTACATATTTGTATACAACCTACGGTTGGCTAAAATCA
>JZLH01S0080121.1:23242-40778 GCA_001188425.1 Eucidaris tribuloides | reverse complement strand
TATATTTTTAGATGTCTCGTAAGACACACATCTATTTACATATGCAATTTAGTAAATTCTTGGACGTGTTTGAATTTTGGACTCATTTCATTTGCCAGTAACAAAGTAAAAATACATGGAATATTAGTATCATTTTCTTAAGTCTTGTAACTGAGTCGGAGATAATTTTGAGATAGGATTTTAAGAATATGTCAAGTTAAAATATGCCCCGGTTGACCCCTCTCTTGGGACGCCACAGCTAGGAAGGGTTAAACTGACCAACAATTTGTGTCCAAAATGTGCATTGTTTACCGACTTCAAATAATCACTAATGTAATTTCGTCAAAATGACTCGATCTATGTTACTTTCTTATCTACACTCTTCATTGGCATTTGAGATCCTAAACTACGACGTAAAATCATGAAATGAAATCAAATACGTTTAGTTGGCCCTTTTGATCTAACAATATGAAACATATTCTGAATTATGTTATGAATATATTTTGATTATTGTTTAAAATATATTCTGGATAATGGTCTGAAATATATTCTATTAATTTTATGTTTCATTGTACATGTTTTTGAATATATTATTTTGCTACTTTGTTATATTCCTTGAGAAATGTTTGCAGAATAAATTAATTCAATCAAAATCAAATAAAACAAAAACAAAAACAGATTCCCCATTTTTTACCTCCAAAGAAACACGAGATCTTCTGCTCTTCCAGTCACAAATAATTGATTGCTTAATACAGATTAGGAATTATTATCACTTTCATGAGTAGGTTTAATGTTAGCCCAAATTGAAGTGACTTTAATACGATTTAATCGACGATTTTGCACCATGTGCAGCAGGAACAGGGCCATGATGTTAATCTTCATGCACAAAACACTCTAAGGAGGGAGGAGGGGGGGGGCTTTGTGCAGCGACGGGAAAATACACGCAATATCAATTTGTTTATCAAAAAACAAGCTCCTCTTTTGGATGCAGAGAAATAACCAAGGTGATATACAGTTACAGGTATGCTCTACTGCTCTCACACCGTTTGCTGTGTAGGAGCCGAGTGTATTTGTTTATCATTCACCTCGAAACGCATAATAATAAGACTGTGTTGATGTCTATAGCTCAGCTCGCGAAGTATCAGGAATACTGGAGAGAAATGGTAGTCTGTGATTGGTTGTTTTACCAATTCCACGGGCCTTCTCCCAGCCAATAAATTTATTTTTAAATTTTTAGAATCCCCAGACTCTTTCCGCTACACATACTCTCTTTCACTATATTAATGGCGCTCTTTTCATTTTTATTGAAGAGGCAAAGGTTCAGAAAATAGGGGCGGGAAAACGGAGATCTTCACGAGAGGGTTTTTTTTTTCTTACCAAAAGGAAGTCTTTCGAAATCAATTCCCGTGTCTAACCTGACTTCAGGTCAATATTTTGATTTACCTTAAAAGACGAAAACTTCTTATTATCATAATTCTGTTTCAATAGCTATTATACGCTTGTAAATTTTGTCAATGGCAAACATGTCGCCAAACGCGGTTTTTAAGTTCTGAAGTTTTACCATGATGTGTTGCACAAACTGTTAGGCACCTATGAAGAAATTAAGTCGCTTTAGAATTTGATTATGGGCCTATTGTTTTTCACCTGAACACTGCTGAAGATTACTAAGTTGTTAGACAAGATGTCCTTGGGCTCAAACAACATTTTACGGTATGTTTTATTGAGACGCAAAAAAGAGCCCGAAGGCCATTTTACTATGTATTCGACGGAGGGTCAAAGGCCGTTTTAGGCACACATGTGGCCTTGAACATTATACCAAGTCACCTTGTATCTTCCGCTTTATATGACGTACCCCATCTTCTAATCACGCATTTATAGTCAAATTGTTGTGTGATTCGAGTCTGTCATAAAATTCTAAAGCATTTCAAATTATAACTTGTTTTATAGTATGCTACCAACATATTCGCATTTCTGTTTTAATGCATAACGCACTCGCGTAGGCACTACGCCAATGTCAAAAGAGCACGGGTATTGTGTCTTTTGTAAAGGCACCACATATTGTTATAAGTTTTCTCCGAATATAGTGTTTTTTTAAAGTAATTAGAATAAATATTACTATTAACCATGATACTGACTTGATCAGGCATAACTTGAAAATTAATGTTCTATTGTAGCCATGACTTTTATATTTGACTGTGTTTAAGATTTTATATATTGGGAACACTTTGCTCTGGACTTTGCTTTGCCCACAAATGCTCGTTTAGCTACAGAAAGCAGGGTGGTCCCTTCGTATATTGACACTGACACAGGCACTATATGATAATGATAAATGAACTAAAAACTCTGATCATTTACCCTAGATAGGTTCACAAATTTGTCAATTGTACAAGTGGATCACAATCACGCACAATTAACGGACATATAAACACGACAAAAATTTAACTACACAGCCAAAATGTCATCATCACTTCTATTCAGAACAACTGCATTACACTAGGTCTATATAGCTGCTACATCGGCATTTGCTACGGAAGCCGGAAAGTGGACATAAAAAATACAATAATTACATGGAGAAAAGAATATAAAAAACAACACACAAAAAATAAATACCCCTTTTCAAACATTAACCATTAAGTTTTTTTAACAAAAAAAGTTTGTGCAAATAATAATTTGCAAGAGTGTTTCTACACCCGACTTGACTAACTTCTGTGTGATATGTGATCTGATCGTTTTCAAGTTATGCTGGGAAGCATTGTTATTGAAAGGTGAAAAATGCCACTTCAACACAGTCACATGATTCATCTCTTATGCAGAAATATGTAAAATAATGGCATTTTTCCTGCTATTTATAAAGTAGTTGCATCACTAATTGGCATGTTCATGTTTTACAACTTTATGTTCGTACAACACGGTAAGATAATTTTGCTGAAAAAATTCGGATTTTAATTTTCTTAGCGAGTAAACTTAATGGGATTTTACATTTCAAAATCGAGAATAGGTTGGAATTTTAAAATTGCGTCAACGAGCGATAAAATATTTGCAAAAAGTGTCCAAGGACATTATGCAGAGCATTCAACGATAGATGTATTAACAGAAAATAGCATTAATTATTCACCCAGAACAGTAATTTGTCACATCTGCATCAAAAACACCCCAAAAAATGACCCTTCGTGACTTTTGAAAAGTGAGCTTTTGCCTTTAATATGTTTCTTGCACTCATGCACGATGACTTGACGGTATCAACCACGGATTTTCTCACAGATATTTAGTCAATTAGTGCAGATAACAATCCTTTGCAAATATTTGCTCAACACCGTTCTTGTTTTAAGTTACCAGTATTTTTGAAGAAAGGGACGTAGTGAACTAATCATAATATAGAATATGTGAATATATAATTACGAGCCGAGGGTTTACAGTGGATACTGTTCTAGTTAGCAAATATTATCGACAATGAAAAAAAAAGCACACGTAACGAGGGTATCATCAAGCAGAGGACTTTCGCAACAATACATAATATGTGACTATTACACAAAAACGATCAATATAAGTCGCAATTGGGAAGTTTCGTGTAAACGCCGGTTAAATAGTCGGTCTGTGGTTGAAGTTGATTTAACGGCGTGTTCTACAGAAAAATAGTAGCAAAGGTTTATCATTTATTCCGAAATCGAAAAAACCGTATTCGCTCTAAGCCTGTCACACATATAACGGTTTAAAGCCAACGTTCGTGGCCACGTGTTCGAAAATTCGTTGTGGACGTTTCGTGCACTGACCTGTCCGTCATTGACTGATAGCCGTTTGAACATAGCGTTTTATTCGTTAGCTGTTCGTCGGGGTCGTCGGGGTTCGCTGTAAGAGCAGATAGGTAGCAAAGTTTTATTTTGGAAATGTTCAAAATTATTGAGTATGCAGCCAAGCGTGCGACTGACCGGTACCCATGTACACGTTGGTATATCGCTGTCTGATACGTCCGCACGTTGGGTAATTTTCGTTTCGTAATTCGTCACCGTTTCGTCATTAACACGCACACTCATCTTGATGCCGTTGAGCGTATAGACGTATGCTCAACGCACACAACCTACATAGCGTCAGTTGAACGAAAGGCACCACAGATTTACACACGAAGTGACCCTATTGTGCGTGTGGGATGGTTTTTAATTTCTGCGATATTTCGCCTTGATTGCAAACTATTGAAATCAAAGTTTTTGCATACCTCCATCAGTAAAAGTTCTGAATTTTCCGAAATATATATGATTTTTAAACAAAAGATCGCGTTTCACATCGTGGGAAATGTGTAGGAATATCAGAACATTCGATTAAAGTCTTTTCATAATTTGTACCTTTTTGACTATAATAGATCACCAACAAAAGGTGGCTTAAATGAAGCGACATATGAGAAAATATAAAATTCAATCAAAGCAGGATTGGGTGATGTATTATGGTAGAGGATTGTCAGCACACATTAACACCATTTTCCGGTATGATAATCTTCAAAAATTAACAAGCCAAATCATCAGGCCTGTGATTGAGTCAATTACATATAGTTGGGTTATGACGTATAGCTTTTCTACTGCTGAGATTGCTCTTCGGACAGTCGAAAGCGTAGCGGAATTATTAGACCAATAGTTATTATAAACTGCACATTTTGATTAAAATTGACGTTAGAGGTTGCTCTTGAACATTCTGATATACTGGGTCCTCACGAGGGAAGCTCTATGAGAGTGGTCATACGAATCATAAGTTCTGGTCCAACATCATGCCACGCATGTTCCCTTCTCCATTTATACTATCTTGATCAGGGCGGCGCCAGAGAAAATCATACAGGAGAGGGCGAAAACCAAAGGGCCATTTCATGACAAACCCTATGAATTTCCCGTCTTTGGCATTTTAAGGAGCGACTGCCCCTTCTAACTTCTGTTGGCTCCTGACCTACTTTAAGTGTATTGGGCGTCTGATGGGCAGGCTGGTTCAGTGTATGTGGTCACTCTGTTTCAGGAAACCTACCCTAAGATGTGGCACCTTCAGTCCACTGATTTCGCAACAAGTGCTCAGATTGATATTAATCCGCTTACTCCGAAAGACGTGGACGAGCAATCGTCCACCACGCGAATCTATGCCCATACTTTCTCAAACTGATTGCATATCAAGACAACAGCAATAGTGTCGGCGGAGTACAACTCAGCTTGATACTTCCTCCTAAACAGACGCAAAGTAACAATGCCCCTTGAACTTCCACAACTTTGCGTCAGAATTTTCATATACTCAGAAGGCCAGTATACATTCAAATTGGCAAACCGTTTTTACCTCACAAGATGAATTTAAGGAGTTTCCAAACAGGATTAAAGGTTGCAACAACTCTCTGAACCTGCTATCAGAAAACGAAAGATTCCTATCAAGAATAAGGCCCGTCGGACTCTGCAGCCACACTACCATTCGCAGTGACCGGTGCACAAGCTGCAAGGTATGATCTACAACAAAGTTAACCAATCAATGTCAACAATTCTATCACATGTCTTGAAAGCTGAAGAAGCTTATTACGTTCTGAGACTTTCTTGAGAGAAATATCTCCGGTCAAAACACCTCTGATGGAATATCAAGCAATTACGGAAGATTGGGAGATCATCAATGAATTCATGGAGTGAAAGTAAAACTAAATAGTTCATTCGCGGATCCCGCAAGAGAGAACTGCGCTGCTAAAACATCTTTCGATATCAGGATAAAGTCCAGCGACTCTATTAAGGAAATTCAAGGACAAAAGATGATGCATTGACAATGAGGAGGAATAAGATTGCGCTCTCAAACAAGCACAACCGGAAAGAGCTGTAGGGTTGGAAAACACATAGTCCGAATATGATTCTGCCAATGGACAAAAGTGCTCATATTTTCCATATGAAACGGATTGATCTGTCTAAGTCAGCTAACTCGAAGGAACCATGTCTGTCACTGTATTCGGGGCAAGATCTACAAACGACTATCAACTGATATGACCTACTCGTTTGGGAATCGAGCGTGGGTCTCAGGAAAAAAGATTACGATTGCAAATTCTGCTCTCTCGTGAGTCTTTGAAGGAGATGAAAAAAAAAAATTATCATTTGCAACAGTATTTATCGACTACACAAGCATTTGACTCTATACTATGGAGTTATATGTTCTCACAATATACAAAGCAGGTAGAATTATGTCTTTTATAGACACCATTTCACAGATGATCGGAGTCTGGCACTAACTGAAATTTCTAAATTGATTGCTACATTAAGAGTACTCTTGGCACAAACCTGTGCTTTTTTATGCGTCTTCCCACCCGTCTTACGGACGGACTATTGATAACGGGTGGTTCATATCAATTCATATGATGATTACCCAAATATACTGAATCTAGTCTCTGTAGCTTTTTTTTCATTTTGTAAGATCTAGACGATGAAGGTATCAGACTGTATCACGGGGAAGCTGTGACGTCAGTAAAGGAAACGCTCCTTATACGCTCCGTGGACTCTGTTGCACACACTTGTTATCTAACGGTAGACTTATGCGTAATAACGTCAGAAAGGACCGCCTAGAAACTTTTGATAACAGTTCGAAATTTCGTTTTGGTATTCGTAAGCTTACAGTGATATTACTGACGCTATTAGCGGTGAGCATTTCGTTTGATGGAATAAACATTCCGATAGGTGACGCTTTTTGGGAACGGACGTGGGGCGATACGGAAAACGAACACCAACGTCGCGGAAGTCCGTATAAACAGCGGAAATTACTCGACGACTAACATAGCGCTGCTGATTCTAGCACGTTCGCCGCACGCTCAAATTTTGAATCATGTCAAATAAACCAGCGTTCTCCAGCGAAACACGACGACCACTGGAGACACAACTAAGAATACAGATCTAGTCAAGCGTGACACTAACGACTGATAACGTTTCATGAAGTGCACCAACATTTTTCGAACACGTTAACACACGTTGGCGCTATAGCTCTAGTACTGAAAGTATTTAGAACGTCCGTTTTCAATATTCTGTTTGGCCGTTTATCAACTACGGAATATAAATATATAAACAATCATTTCGACCTCATTTATAGGATATTTAAAAGTAAGTACTATAATATGTAATTAATATTTCGTACCGGAGCTCTCTACACACTTCATATTTTTGCTGTCGTTTAACACATTCAACATAATAACTGTACATTATTACAAACACAAAAATAATATTTTCTTGTACACTTAATCTATCATAGTTCCAAATTAACTCTTTTCGTGTGTCATTATTTTTTCATTCATATTTGTTTAATATTTTTGATAAAACCTGTACATTTTGTTTCACTTATGTTTCTATGTGGTGATCAAAAAAACAAAGAAATGAACCGCCACTGAACTTAATTTTTGATGTCTGGATATGCAGAGTCGACGTATTTTGATCATTCAAAGAATCTGTCACATGCAGCGTTAGGCAGTGGACTACTATACGTCGGACATGTCAGCTGCCACTCGTTGTGTACGCTGAATAGACGCTGACACACGCGCTTGTCAATTCGGCGACTTGGGACGCTAGATATACTATCACAATGTTTCCTCATTCGTTCGATATTCGTCTTTATACGCCATTTCTGCCCTGAAATTATGGAAAAACGTTCTTTTGGCGATGTTTTGGATCTTTGCCCAAATTTTGCGACCGAACAAAACATGTAGTTGGCACCCCGTATGTTTTAAACCATATATTAGACAAATGTGACAGCGGGCCTTTTAAACCAGCTTGTTTCTACAGAGCGAATTATCCGATTAGCTCCCATTCCGTGTGGCAAATACCGCGTCAATCGCATTGACCTCGCAATGCATTGTGGTATATGAACTGGTCCGATTACGCAGTCACAGGCACGTATTTTCACACGCACCGGTGACCCCTACTTCCGCCAGACCCGATACGCTTTTCGCTGTGTGTTTCTACAGAAAAGTTAAACGGATTAACACGGCAATAACCACCTCTGGAAGATGGTTATGATAAACCGTATTTGGTCAGATACGGTTGATCAATAAACCGTATCGCGTATGTTTCTACAGGAAAGTTTTCCGGAATTCTGGATACTTACGCGGGTAATACCGTTTAACGATTTTCTGTAGAAACACGCTGTAAGATTTTGATATTTTCTAAAAGTACATACACTCATCTTTGTCAAAATTTGAGGACCGGAAACGATCCAGAAGTATGATATTTTTTTTTTAAATTGAACTTCACGATGTTTTTGCGGGATCTTGAAAATTTTGCAAAATTTGACCTTTACGTCGCAAGATTAATCATAATGTAACACTAAATACAATTGGTTGTTTTCCAACATTGTGAAGTCCCCTTGTAATAATTTTGGTATCACCACAAAGCTACTTTTATAAACTTTACATTGATAGTGATTGTAAGAGCCAGAAAGGATTGTCCAATCCACAAGCTTTCTACGGAACAGTTGTCAAAAATCTACCGATTCGCATGAATGAGCATTATCTTTGCGTCCGCTTGGGTGATAGTCCAAATTTGTGAGCAGGATTTTGAATGGGTTTGCTTCGTCCGTCTTAGACAAATTTGCATCATTTTAAAGCTTAGAATCGCTCCTTTAAGACTGTAAGAAAAACACAATTTCTTATTTTTCCGACTTATGGTGCGTTTTGTGGTGACAGGTTACATATTTTTATTTTGTTTTATATCGGTCACCGATAACGTGACACGCTAAAATTTCCCACCGAATGCACGAATGAAATAATAGCGTACACATGTAGGGTACACACACAAACTTGTATACACTTCCTCCACAAGGTTTGGGTCTTCTTTTACAAAACACGTTTGGTTAAGATTTACTAGACTCAGTGAGTGGGAAAATTGCAAAAAACGAAACAAAAACAAAACCACTGAAACAGTTTTTTTTTTTAAAATGATTTGGACACAATTTCCACAAATTTTCAACGTGGGGTGTTATTTTGTGAAGTTTGTTACAAGCCGTGAATCGACTATATACCCGGATTGACGTCATTATGTGTCACGTCAATCCGGATGCAGTCGACTATTTCCGGATTGATGTCACAAGGATGATATCTCCACGGATCTACCTAGAATATCATCAATCTCATGATGCGCAATGCACCATCGAGGTATCAAGAAACTTTCACTGACTGATATAAATATAAATATTATCTTTTTTTGTTTTATTTTTTTCAATTTTTATTATTATTTTTTCAATGATTCTCCTTTTTTATTTTTTATTTTTATTTTTATTGCCTAGGAAATGCGATTCGCTCTTCGCCTCTGCCCCACACAGGAGCGTCGTTGCACTGTAAACAGGGTGCAGTGGGTGTGTACAAGAATTGCACCAAATGATAAGGGCAGGGAATACGGAGATAATGTGTGGGTCCATCAAACACACACACACACACACACACACACACCACAACACGCACACACACACACACACACACACACACACACACACACACACACACACACACAACACACACACACACACACACACACACACACACACACACACACACACACACACACTTGCATGTGCAAGTTCCGAGGGAGGCCGTGTGCCTTGTGCCGTGTGCTCCCACATGTCAATGCATTTCGAGTTTGAGTCTACACACACCCATAAAACGAGGAGACCCGATATTTTTTAAGGAGCTCTTCAAAATAATTGTTATTTGGTGTGCCATTTCCCCGGGTTGTAATAAATGGCATGCCTTTTTGCAGTTATTACAACAACACTTTTTGAGTAGCTTCTGAAATTAAGGGGTAACTTCTCATTTTCAGTGGATCTCACTCTGCACAAGGACACAACTCCTCAAACTGTATTGGTTTGCAAACGCACACACGAAAACACACACATACACACACCCACCCCGCCCCCCCCCCGATTTTCATCGGTTTGAAAACCATAGGGTCGGCTGCTTCCTCTGCCCCCTGTTTTTTTTTCTGTAGTCCAATATCACATTTCAAAAGTTCGTCCTGGTAAAAATCCTTCAAAGGATTTGATTTCATTTTGATTTATTTCAACATTTCTAAGAATCACTCACACAGTGTACAGAGTAATACACGTGCTATATCATATGACTGGATAAATATTATGCATGTATAAAGTATATGGCAATCCCCAACACTTATACAGTACATTTTCAGTTTTTAAAACAGAACACGGTTATTTTGAAATACAAATTGTTTCAACGCTTCATATTTAGTCCTTTGTACCAGTATGAAGGAAGGTGTAGCTTACATTTTTAAACTCGAAATTTTGTTAAATGACATACAGTGTGTCTCAATAATGATAATTGTGCAAGTCAAAAGCGCTCCCTTTGGTATGAGGAAAACATTTTTGTGACGTGATGCTTACATCACCATCAATGACTTACTCTTAGCTTTCAAATGCTGTTGGTTCTGTTGAGTTTGCTTGTTTTAATCTTGAGATATGTTCAGTTAAGGTAAAAGGTAAAATCGCAAATGTGCCACTTTTACTACAGTCAATGATAGCATCAGGCCTTCTTCCCGTGAAAGTGACACAATTGTGATTCCACCCTTATGTTGTTTACAATACAAGCAATTTGAATAACAAAAACAAACAGCATTTTAAAGCTAAGACGTTGCCCTTGAGGTTGAAGTAAGCATCATGTCACAAGAGTATTTCAAGCTGTCAAAGAGGGCGCTTTTCACTTGTACAATATTTTGAGACGTACTGCAGCATGTCTCAGAAAATTTTGAAAGTAAAAATCGCCCTCTTTGGCAATGACAAAATACTCTTGTGACATGATACTTACATCAACGTCAAGGGCAAAGTCTTAGCTTTCAAATGCTGTTTGTTTTGTTCAACTTACTTGTTTTAATCTCGAGATATCTTGTAAATAACAAAAGGGTGGAATCACAATTGTGTCACTTTTACAAAGGACTGTAGTAAAAGTGGCACAATTGTGAGTTTACCCTTTCTTATTTTAAATAAATATATCTCAAAATTAAGACAAGCAAATTGAACAAAATTAACGGTATTTAAAAGCTAAGACTATGCTCTTGACATTGATGTAAGCATGATGTTACAAGAGTATTTTCTAATTGCCAAAGAGGGCGGTTTTCACTTGCACAATTTTTTTAGACATACTGTACCTGTAAGAAGTTCCTACACATATGCTTACAAGTAATTGAAATGACATTCCTTTGTGTTTGTATTGTGTTGTATTTACTTAAAGGACCACTGTCATGACCGCATGAAAAATGCCCTCGTTTGACTAAAATCATAAAAAGGGACACTAATGACACCCATATTGCAACAGAAACCGCCATGACAGTATGAAAAAATACACTTTTTTTCCCTCCCACAATCTGTAGACTATGGCACTGCAACAGTGTTTGTGAATATGTGCATGTATTCCAGGACTAGTTGACATCCTCTCTATGGTTGCGTTGACCCCTGACAGTGGGCCTTTAAACACAGGAAATCTCACTATCAGCTAAAAAGTACATAATAACAGACAAAATGCTTTACATTAAAGATTGTGTCATTCATTTGCACATCAAAAAATATCTAAATGAATGAAATCAGCTGAAATCATATCCAATGTGAAGAATAAATATAAATAAACACCTCTCATAGAGACTTGGGGTGAAATGTTGAGTTTTGGTGAAAATCTGGACGGTTAAACTTCATCCTTTTCCAAATGACTCGGACGTCTTTTTAAGAAATCCGTGACGTCAACGTGCACGGGCCGTTCCAAAATTGTCCGATCAGCCGTTAGCTGAAGGTCGCGCGTAGGTTAGCCGTTTAACCAATCAGTGCGCTACGATGGTCTTGCGACGGTCCACATAACCGCGATTCGCAATTTGAGCAAAATTTAAACTCACGGAAAGAACAACATCCTGTTAACGTGTCGTTATTAGTTTTTCTTATAAAACAACAAATTCATGACGTATGGATCTCAAACTTTCAACACATCATTTGCACATGTAAGTACTAAACTACCGTTTGGTATTGATAATGAACTTAATGAAGGGAAGTAATGGACTTGCAAATCCCTGACACAATCTTTAAGAACAATTTTAATCACAACTACGAGATTGCAAATTTATAGTAGTACAATTTAAAAATTCAGATATGCATTACTAGCTACACACAATCGTTACACTTTTTTTTTTACTTTCTAGTACCCCTCCCTCAACCGCGATACTCAAAATTTCCACCCCACCAACAAAATACAGAAATATATCAAATACATAAACAAATAATTACCACCTCACCCAACCATTACGCCACGCCCTGTTTTATTGGGTTCACAGCTTTATGATATTGTTGCGAAATTTTTCTCTTCACATTTTCTGCTCAACTGAGAGAACATGGATGACATTTCGTCGGCAAACGCATTTTCTTCTGAAAAAATCAACTAAAATCCCCTTCAACTCACTGGAGCGCCACCAGTAAATCAACGGATTCAACAGCACGTTCATCCCGTTGGCGAACAGGACCACCTGCCACATCCAGGCGACGTAGATACTCAGGCTGCCCAGTAACATGAAAACACACGGCCACACCAGGCACAAAGCAGACGTCCCGTAGATGACCGCGAACGTATACATCAGGCGTCTGTTTCTTCCAGTCGACCATCAGCTCCCAAGCCACCAGCCGGGGCTCGAGCCACACCGCGATACAAGAGGCAGTAGACGATCCCAGTAAAGACAAGGCTTGCAGCAAGAATTATCGAAGAAACGAAGTAGTAAGTTGCTCTCTTGACATTGTAAAGTAGTATAGGGACCAGTGCCACAATTATCCAGGTAAGTACACACGTCACGACGCACCGTGGTGTGGTCACCGTATTTTTGGTTCCGAACGGGTCGAGTTGCACGGTGATGTAGCGATATGCTGCCACGAAGAGGATGCTGACTATGGACACGAGCACACTGGTGTTTCCAATGAGATTCAACCACTGTCTGGCCTGTAATGTAATCAGTCAGTCAGTTAATCAATCAATCAATCAATCAATCAATCAATCAATCAATCAATCAATCAATCAATCGATCGATCAATTGATCACATCAATCAATCAACCAATCAAGCAAGCAATCACATTAATCACATCAATCAATCAATCAATCAATCAATCAATCAATCAATCAATCGATCAATTGATCACATCAATCAATCAATCAAGCAAGCAATCACATTAATCACATCAATCAATCAATCAATCAATCAATCAAGCAAGCAATCACATTAATCACATCAATCAATCAATCAATGACATCAGTCAATCAATCAATCAATGACATCAATCAATGACATCAATCAATCACATCATTCATATCAGTCATATCAATTACATCAATCACATCAATATATTAATCACATCAATATATCAATCACACCAATCAATCAATCAAACAATCAATCAATCAAATCAAATCAATCAATCACACCAATCGCAGAAATCAATCAATCACATCAGTGAATCACATCAATCAATCCATCAATCAATCATATCAATCATTCACATCAGTCAGTCAATCCATCCAAGCATCACGCAATTATATCAATTAATCAATTAATCACATCAATATATCAATCACATCAGTCAGTCCTTCAATCCTACCTCATTCACATCAATCAATCACATCAATCAATCATTCAATCAATCACATCAATCATATCAATCATATCAATCATATCAATCAATCAATCACATCAATATATCAATCAGTCGATCAATCAATCAAATTAATCAAATCGATCAATTACACCTATCACGTCAATCAATCAATCAATCAATCACATCAGTGAATCACATCACTCAATCCATCAATCATATCAATTACGCCAATCATAATCAATCAATCAATCAATCAATCAATCAATCAATCAATCAATCAATCGCATCAATATATCAACCACATCAATCAGTCAATCAGTCAATCCATCCATGCATCACGCAATTATATCAATCAATCAATTAATCACATCAATATATCAGTCACATCAGTCAATCCTTCAATCTATACCTCATTCACATCAATCAATCAATCAATCAATCAATCACATCACATCAATATATCAACCACATCAATCAGTCAATCCATCCATGCATCACGCAATTATATCAATCAATCAATTAATCACATCAATATATCAGTCACATCAGTCAATCCTTCAATCCATACCTCATTCACATCAATCAATCAATCAATCAATCAATCAATCATTCAATCAATCACATCAATCATATCAATCATATCAATCATATCAATCAATCACATCAATATATCAATCAGTCGATCAATCAATCAAATTAATCAAATCGATCAATCACACCTATCACGTCAATCAATCAATCAATCACATCAGTGAATCACATCACTCAATCCATCAATCATATCAATTACGCCAATCATAATCAATCAATCAATCAATCAATCGCATCAATATATCAACCACATCAATCAGTCAATCAGTCAATCCATCCATGCATCACGCAATTATATCAATCAATCAATTAATCACATCAATATATCAGTCACATCAGTCAATCCTTCAATCATACCTCATTCACATCAATCAATCAATCAATCAATCACATCACATCAATATATCGACCACATCAATCAGTCAATCAGCCAATCCATCCATGCATTACGCAATCATATCAATCAATTAATTAATCACATCAATCGCATCAATAAATCAATCACATTAGTCAATCAGTCAAATCCATATCTCATACACATCAATATACCACACCGATCACTCAATCAAATCAATCAATAAATCACAATCAATCAATTAATCAATCAATCACATCTTTCACATCAATTACATCAATCACATTAGTCAATCACATCAATCAATCGATAAATACAAACATAAACATTTATAATGCATAAATACATAGATATATCAATCTATTCATTAATTTCCTACAAAGATAAATAAAAATAACAAGTAAATCAATTAAATCGAAATAGATATATAATGGCCTATTATGCAATACATAAAAAAATAAACATTCAATTAAATACTTTAATACATGAATTAATGAATAAATCACATGAATTTAAATATAACACAAAAATACAGATAGATAATGAATGAATAAATAAATAAATGAATATATTACAACACAGGTTATAATAGAAATACTTTAAACAAGTCCAGAGCCGTTCATATACATTTACCTGTCACTTCGGGTTAGAGGGAAAATGATAAAGCAGAACAACAAATTTATGTTGATTAAACGGGAGCTTCGAACCAGCTAGCGCAGCTGAATATCTACATATAGTAGCTGCGGTACATAAATTTATGTTATGTTACGTTATGTTATGTTATTATGGTATGATATGCTATGCTGTGCTATGCTATGCTATGCTATGCTATGCTATGATATGATATGCTATGATATGCTATACTATGCTATGCTATGTTATGTTATGTTATGTTATGTTATGTTATGTTATGTTATGTTATGTTATGTTATGTTATGTTATGTTTTGCTATGATATGTTTTGCTATGATATGTTATGTTATGTACAAATATGCGATGAAGTGTTTCGGAGGCTTGTGAAGTTTTCCACAGTGCTGTATTTGTTACATTTATTTTACTTTCGTAATATTATAACGTTATTACAAAAATTAATCTTCCATATACAGATATTGACTTCATGTGTCAATGAAAGTTAAAACAATGATATCATAGGCCTGTAATTTTCGCAAATTTCGAAGTTCTTATCTAACACTTCTCCTCGGCTCGACAAAAAAAAAGCTCTCCAGGGGTTCTGTTCAAGAACCACAAATACATCCTCTATGAATTATTATCTGATTTGATATCTCGGCCGTCGACCGTGCGATCGCGCCGAAAATCGGCACACACATTGCTCCTGAGGGGCGGATTCCGCCCCCAGCCTTTTTAGGGTTAATGCATTAAAAATCACACACTCTGAAACGCTTCCGGTTTTTGTTTTTTGGAAATTGATGAAAAATCAAAAACAATGTCGGGGTGCAGACCGTTTTGCCATAGGAAATTTACCTACTGATACTAAAAACAAATTTTAGTAAGTTTTATTTTGTTTTCTGGTGTCTGGGGATTGATGAAAAGGCTGATCGACGAAAAAACTATACTTTCGCTTTACGCCTAAGGAAATCATAAAACTAATTAGCAGCTGCATTGAAAAAGATGTTGATGAAATTGTGAAATTAAGTAGAATTTTTTGGTGCTTGTTTTAAGTTTTCAATTTAAAAAAAAATGTATAATTTTACACTCCTTACAAACCAAGGAATGCGTATTAGCACCAATGCTTTATAGGATTATTAGTTGTTAGGGTCCCGGGTTAGAGTGCTATAGCTGATGAATAAGTAGAATTGTTGGAGATTGGTAATAGTTGGAGAAACTTATAACAAATTTTACACACTGAGAAAAAAACAGGTTCAACTCTCCACATTTAAAGGTGCAGACCAATGTCACACTGGGAGCTCCTTTACGGGTGCAACTTTGCACTTTTCACACCTTTAAAGGTGCTCCCAATTTGACACTGGTCTGAAGGTGCAAAGTTGCACCTGTAAGGTGCTCCTGGTGTTACATTGGTCTCAAAGGTGCAAAATTGCCCCATAAAGGTGCTCCCAGTTTGACATTGCTAAAGGTGCAAAGTTGAACCTATTTTTTTTCAGTGTGTAAATTGGTTATGTGTCTGTAGCGCGGTATATTATTTTGTAAAAAAAAAAATCTCTTTAGCAGACTTAGGATGAGTGTGATGGAATAAAATTCCGGTGTTTGGAAAAGAATTTTGAAATGTGAAAAACAAAAGGCAAAAAGTGCATCAGGCATCGCCTTTACTCGAATTATATTTTTTTTCTCGGTTCTTGAGAAGAAGTTTTAAAACAATGAGAATGACTACATGTATTTCAGTATACTTACCGCAGGTACGGCCCAAAACAACACGGTGGAGATGGCATTTATCAGATCAGCAAATGCCATATTAAAGATGAAAATATTGTGCTGCTTTCTCAGCTTGCGATCAGCCACGATCAAGAGAACGATGCTTCCATTTAAGAGTATGGCGAAACCGAAAATCATTACACGAATCCAAGACAGAGCCTTTATCGACGGATCCGAATCCCAACTGGTTTGTGTGAGGGTCTCGTTACTGGTATAATTCATTTTTAGAAAAGTACTCGAAACTTTGAATCAGTCTGAAAAAATGAGAACAAGATCGACAATAGTTTTTTTAGCAAATAGAATCACAAATGTACTTCTTGTAAACAAAATACTCAAATCTCCGAGTCAGTCTTAAAAGATCAGTGCAAGATCAGTATGGTATTTTGTGGGTAGAGTTTTCACTGTATGGATGCGAACAATTTCATTTGTTCCAAAATGATTTCAAACAGTAACGTGGGGAAGCGATAATGAAGGTTTTCGATCCGCAACTCGCCAGGTTATCACGCAGATATAAGCAAAATCACAACAAAAGCGACTATTTATACTATAAGCTAAACGGGACACTCCATTGTTAGAACAGTCGCAATTCCATTTATCAAATAAAACTCTTTAGGGTCATAGTTAAGCAGA
>JZLH01S0080121.1:742-18242 GCA_001188425.1 Eucidaris tribuloides | reverse complement strand
CTGCAAAACTTGGGGTGTTAAATTTAACACGAAGGGTGTTGCACAATATGAATACAGGGAAAGTGTCGATTTTCAACACCTTTGGTGTTAAAGCCAAAGCTCTTGGTGTTTGAAATAATTCGCATGGTATTAAAACACCCGTGGTCTGGTATCTATATTGTGCAACACCATGGGTGTTCAATTCAACACCTCTGTTTTGCAGTGTGCATTGAACCAAGAGGATGCCGAAGACCAGTTCAGAGACGAAGAAGATATGAAGAAGAGAGATCCATTATCTCTGTGACATCAGGATCTGGGAAGTGAGGGCTCATTTTTTTGAACGACGATTGGTTGTAGCTACCCTGGAAATAACGTCACAAAGTATCATAAGAAATTTAGTCAGTACATGATACACTATACTCATTTAGGTGAACTGGTATGTCTTCATAATGTCGTTAAAAAAAAGAGATATCAAAAATATAACTTGGCGAGGCTCAAGGCCCAGTCATTTTCTTGAGTCGCAGGCTTCTGCCAAGGTCCTCACGCCATATGGGTGAGCTAGGCCTCACGCTATTGCGCTCGGCTGGTTTCGCTACTGTATGGCCTTTTTAAAAGGTTACTGCAGTCGTAGAACGAAACTTGTGTATCGTGTCGTCGACGATTTCAGGTGTCATCATACGATCATGACAGAAATTTTACAGGTACCTAGTATCTCCTCTCTACACAGGCCGAAATATACCACGCTTATCACAGGGGCTTTCTGTCACTAACCCGCAGTTACACAGCAAACCGACGGAAAACATACCGAAAAGAGCGTCCAGCTCGCATTTTTTTCTTTGACAGATTTTAGTTTTGATTATCTTGCTTGTATGAAATGATGACAGACATGTCTCAGGCGGGTTAGTGGGGATAATTTCTCACATTCAAGTGTAAAAAATGTAGGAAAATCGGACACTTTTCATCGGTTCGCTGTGTGACTGCGGTTTGGTGATAGAAAGTACCCTGTGATAAGCATGGTGGACTTCGGCCTGTGTTTTAACACAGGCCTGTTAAAACAGGAGATATTAGGTACCTGTAAAATGTCCGTCGTAAAGTTTTGTAGTTTTGTACATTGCGTGAAACCTTTCCTAAAATGGCTTACTTATAAGGGCTGGGGCACTATAGCATGCTAAAGTTTCAAGATTTGATGGATGTGAGCGGTTAACGACCGAACGCAAAATTGTCGCTCTGAAAAAGTAATAAATACACACTAAGATGTAGTATTTCACACCAAATATGCATTTATATATTATTCTGGTTAAGCAAGAAAATCTAATTTTTGTAGAATATGTTAAATATTTTAGGGTATTGGACAAAAAAGGAGTTTTTATCATTTTTTTTTGACCAAAATTGCCCTGTTTGTGGTGAAAACACCCGGGATTACTTGTTTAGTGTTAAAACGGCTCCAACACTTTTAGAAACTGTGCCCATATTTCATCAAATATTGATCCATACAAAATATGATACTAACAAATCGGGTGGTTTTGTTCCCCCTTTTTAAAGAAAAATCACAATTTTTCTTAATTTTTGGCCCCAAAATGAACTTATACCTAAAACGGAAACCCTTTAAGTTACATTTTTAAAACAACAACTACCATCCGGACTCTTCAGACAATGTAAGAAATATTGATTCATATGTTCTCATATCCGTCCGTACAGTTTTGACATAAACATTGAAAAATCATAATTGTTGTCCCCAAAATGTTATTTTTGGTCAAAAAAACCCACCCCTGCTACCAAAATTTTTCACCACAACCGACATTTTCATAAATCTTATCATTTATGACGTAAATAAACTGAAAGGTCAGTGAAGGTAACAAAAATATGCTAAATATTTTAGGGAATTGGGCAAAAAATGAGTTTTTCTCAATTTTGACCAAAATTGCCTTTTTTTGTGGTGAAAACACCCGTAATTACTTTTTAGTGTAAAAACAGCTGTCAACACGTTTATAAAATTTGCCGCAAATATCTATCCATACCAAATATGGAACAAATCGTGGGGGATGGGGTTTAGTCCCTTTTTGAAGAAAATCACGGTTTTTCTTAATTTCAGCCCCCCCCCCCAAAAAAAAAAAAACTTTTCGCCCCAAATCGCCCTTTTAGTTACATTGTTTACAACAACAAGTACTATCCGGACTTTTCAGAAAAAAATGTAAGGAATATTGATTCAAAAATGACACTCTCACATAAACATTTTACATTTTTGGCGGAAACTTTGAAAAATCAAAACTTTTGTCCCCTAAATGCATCTTTTGGCAACAAAAAATACCCCTGACACCAAAGTTTTTGACCACAACCATCATTTTCGTAAATTGTTTAACCTACAACGTAAACAAACCGATAGGCAACAAGAAAATGCTAAATATTTTAGGGTATTGGGCAAAAAGGTGAATTTAATCAATTTTTAAGTTTTGACCAAAATTGTCCTTTTTTGTGGAAAAAACACCCGAGATTACGTTTTGGTGTCAAACTGGCTGCCAACACGTTCATAAAATGGGCCCACAATTTATCAAATATCTATCTATACAAAATATAAAAACAGAATATAAAATGAATGTAAGGGTTTTCGTCCCCCTTTTTAAAGAAAATCACATTTGCTTAATTTTTACCCCCAAAAATAAACTCCCCTCGAAAATACCCCTTCTGTTACATTGTTAACATCAACAAGTACCATCCCGACTCTTCATACAATGTTAGAAATATAGATGCATAATAAAATTGGCACTCTCACATCAAATTGTACACTTTTAGCATAAATATTGAAAAAATAGTTTTTTTGTCCCCAAAATGCGTTTTTTGGAGGGGTCAAAAAACATCCCTGCCACCAAAATGTTTGACCACAACCATCATTTTCGTAAATCTTACATAGTTATCCTGTAAATAAAACTGGTTGTGTTTTGTTCTACATGGTGGTCAGAGGTTACTCAAAAAATAGAATACTTTTTAAGGGTTGACGGCTACACCAACGTGAACGTAACTGTTATCCACTCATTTTGGAATGACCTCAGCTTTCACTCGAAATTCCCGAGTAATCCCTAAGGTCACTCCAAAATGAGTGAAAATCACTCAAGTTTACTTGAAATTTGCTAGAAATTCATTCTTTTTTTTTTTTTACATCGACTGCTTAAAGAGTGAATAACTTCACTTGTTTTCAAGAGAGAATACAGTATTCTGCCCCCATGACAAAAGGGCATAACTGACATTTTGGTATTTTGGAGATATTGAGCAAAATGTATTTTGTTCAACACGTAAAGCCCTATTCAGTGTCCTTTTAACAAGCGGATTATGAAATAAAGGGACACTTCTAATTAATATATATTTTTTGGTTCTGCATATTTAACCTGATGTATTGAGTCCCCTACAATACAGTGGCGATCGAAAGTATCGTCACGTTCCGAACGCGTACAAACGCGATCCCAGAAACGAATTTCGTTTCAATAAACGCAAGGCACGCATTTGCTATGATGGATTTCCGTTTCGTCGCGTTTGAACATCGTTTCATGCCTGAACGCGTTTCTGTGAACGCGTTTGGAACGTGACGATACTTTCGGTCGCCACTGTATATAACTCAATTTTGAAAAAAAAAGTCAGTTATGCCCTTTTGTCATGGGGGGGGGGAGGGCAGTATTTACCTGTAAATTGCGTGTCCTCATCATTCATCTCCAATACCTTAGATTGGCCCTTATCCTGTACGTCGCTCCCGGCCATCTGTCCCGATGTCTCTCCAACTTTTGGGATCCATGACACGAAGTCGTTGCTCATCTTTTTTTCCTCAATGATATTCGGCTTACTCAGCCTCTGACTGTAGCAAGACTCATGCAGGACTAGCAGCAGAACGCATGAAAATATTACCTTGCGTGTAGCAGCCATGACTATAACTCAGAATCGTAATGTAGTGCTTGCTCTTTGCGTTGTAACTTTGCTGAATTCGTTTGAGCTTTTAAGGTAGTTTCGTTTTGAATCGCAAGCTCCAAATAGCATGTGCTGTTAGGACACGCATTTTATTGGTTTAATGATGTATAATTCACATAATATTCAACAAAAGTCACGTGTACAGACCACTTACATGGTAATGCAGTTAATAATAAAACTGAGTTACAAATAGATCTATAAAATCCATGAAACGATAAAAGCAAAGTCGTATAAAAAACAAGGGCCACTTCTGATTCAAGATTCTAAACGCTTTTTTGACTTTGAGCTATTAGTATGATAAACACATATTGCCCTGCATTTGTATTATGTACATCATATCGACTTGTTTGTGAAATATGAACTTACATAATACATTGATAAAGGCAAATGCCTCTTTCCCAATGATCCATACCAGCACTTATACCCGTACCCTTTTAACCCTTTTGGCGCTAATGATGCATCTCTGCACAATCGTAAAATTAAATTGAACAGTCGTCATAATTACTTTTCTCCTTCATCTTTGCAGAGAAGACACTAGAAATAGCTAGTGAGTCTAAGAAAATTTACCATTTTCAATACCGCATTAAGAAAGTAAATTTCAAAGAAAATATGAAAAGAACATCATTATCACGTCAGAATAACTTCAACGTGTAAATAGTCAATCTATGAACACATTTGTATTGTATTAATTTTGTCCCGCATGTTTTAATCGAAACGAACCCTAAGTGCAATGAACTTTTATCGACTTATTATGATTCAGGAATATAAACGCCTACCTAGAAATTAAACTATATGTTTCGAGTTATATCTATTAATTTTTAATCATAAACACTTTTGTATTGTTCTAAATTGTATGGTCTATAGCAACTGAGAGTGTAATTCACTATATTGGCTCGCTGAAATCGAAACGAACCCTAAGTGCAATTAACTTTCATCGACTTATTATGATTCAGGAAAATAAACGCCTACCTAGATATCAAACTGTATGTTTCGAGTTAAATCTATTAATTTTTAATCATAAACACTTTTGTATTGTTCTAAATTGTATGGTCTATAGCAACTTAGAGTGTAATGCACTATATTGGCTCGCTGATTATACAGGAATATAAACATCTACCCAGATTATTTTGTAAATGTATGTATTCAGTTACTGCACCTCATTGCCATGGGATGTATAAACCTATAGGGTTATATACTATATCGACTTGTTAACTGATAAATTCACGCATTTACTTAACTATAAAGGCTAACATTGTGGAACTTCAATTTAAAACACTGTCAAAACGGGGATATCTGAGCTACATACCGTAGTACTGCTTTTATTAACAAGAAAACCATTCTTGCATACAAAAGTTTGGAATGTTACGGTGGCACTGGCATGGTATGTATAAATAAACAAATTAGTACTCCACCCGAGTTTCAGGTAGTCAGACCTGTACCAAAGTAGTCTATGGGAGGGAACAGACCAGGTCAGGAGAAGGTCACACTAGATTTTCACTCTTTTAAAGCATTAAATGGTCACTTTGAATTACAATTTTTTTACGGGCTTCATTTTTCGATCTTATTAAAGACACTTAGAGCATGGAGGAGTATGCAGCTCAGATATTTTAAACTGTGGTCAATGTTAAACTCAAACGCCACCAGGATCCAACCACACAATTACCCATAACCAAACTTTGACAGAAGCTTCACTAACAAGTAACAAATTACCAGTGTTGGAGTCAAGTCTGCAAGTTCAAGTCCGAGTCCTCAGTTTAAAGGTCTCGTTTGCATGCCTAAAAATCGGCATTTTGTAAATACAATGACATTTAGAAGAAAATACCATCTGAAAGCCTGTAGCAAAGTATATGAGCTACAAACTCAGTTTTAGTGGAATTTTAGTGACCGTTAGACTCTGATTTGAATTTTTGTCTCGCGAGACAGAAACTACTACCATAGAACGTACACTAAACGGCCATTGTTTTTCTTTCGCATTTTTCACATTCTAGGTAATTACTGACCCTCAGAATTCACAGACATTCAATAGCCTAAGGGCATGGGTTATCTTTTCCTGGTCTGCGGGGATGTGTGCAAATGAGATTCCCTGTCTTTAATCAAACCAATCTATTTATTTTACAAAAGGACTCGACTCCTAATCCGAGTCCTCTACAATTAAGACTGGAGTTCGGAATTGACTATACCACTGCAAATCACTCAAAGTTGAGTTTAAATAAATAAAGAAATAATAACAAAATAATAAATAAATAAATAATAAATGAATAAATGAATGAATGAATAAATAAATAAATAAATAAATAAATAAAATAAATAGGGTTTTAGGTTTTATTGATAACACACACACAAATATCAAAAGACTGAAAATGTATGATTTGCAAAAATGCATATTTACAACATATAATACAATAATAATCAATTCAAGTATTGATTGATTGATTGATTGATTTATTCACATTTCTCAAAATAGATATAACAAACAATACAGTGTGGTACAATCATAAATTGTATAAGTACATTAAAGGAAAATACAAATAAAAAAACAACAACAACTTAGCGGTCAGTTATAAGCAGATTTACATTATGACATTTTGATAAATCAAGAGAAATGTAGGAACCTACATAAAAGAGAACTTGTTAAACTGTAGGTCCCTGAAATGGTAAATTTAGAAAAGTGGAATCAAAGTAATAGTTTAAATTATCTTAAAAGCGCATTGTCAAGGGTCAACTCAACCACAGAGAGGATGAGAACTAGTTCTGAAATACAGGCACACATATTCACAAACATGGACTGTTGCAATGCCATAGTCTATACCATGCAGGAGGAAAACAAAATGCTGCATTTTTCCACACCACCATGGCTGTTTCCATTGCATTATGGGTATCATGAGTGCACCCTTTTTATTGGTTTAGTCCAAAGAGGGCATTGTTCCATTCTGTCATGACAGTGGGCCTTTAAAACCAAATGAGTATATATATGCCTTCTTAAAGTTAAAATAAAAAAGAGTCACAGTACTTAATTTCAATGCGAACCAACTGGAATCAAGATGAGTGTGAAAGCAAGTAATTGTAAAAGCCATTTAAATCTATAACATTTAATATCTAAATTGCAGCTCTATAGTAAGGAATATACCAATCCTTCAGAAATAAAATCTGAATAACATCAATGTGTAATATAAATATAATTAAGTATGTTTGAATGCATGTGTGACGTGAGCACATGTATGTGTGTGTGTGTGTGTGTGTGTGTGTGTGTGTGTGTGTGTGTGTGTGTGTGTATGAAACTATGTGTGTATGAGGGAGAGAGAGTGTGTATTTGTGATGGTGTGTGTTTTTGCGCGTGTGTGTTTGTGAATATGTGTATGTGTGCGTGCTTGTGTTTCTGTGTGTATGTGAATATGTGTGTATGAGGGAGAAAGAGAGTGTGTATTTGTGATGGTGTGTGTTTTTGCGCGTTTGTGTTTGTTTGTGAATATGTGTATGTGTGCATGCGTGTGTTTGTGTGTTTGTATGCGTGTGTATGTTTGTGAATACGTGTGTATGAGAGAGTGTGTGTGTTTGTGAACGTGAGAGAGAGAGAGACAGAAAGAGAGAGTAGTTCAGTTCAGTTTATTTTGCATTTCTCAAATATAACAATATAATAAATTACAAATCAAGAATGTTTTCGTGACTACAAACATAATTGGAGTACAGAAAGAATTTCATTAAGAAGAAAACATATCGATTTCTTACGTAAATAAAGAGAAATGCAGAGACCCCCACCATAAGCTTGAAGCTTGATAATGATGGAGGCCTGTAGAGTGTGTGTGTGTGTGTGTGTGTGTGTGTGTGTGTGTGTGTGTGTGTGTGTGTGTGTGTGTGTGTGTGTGGTGTGGTTGTGCGGTTGTGTGGTGTGTCGTGTGCGTGTACAGTGTGCGTGTGTTGCCCTATCTCGCGTTTGCTGTCGTTCTCTGTGTGCGTTGGTGCGTTCTCCTTGTCCCTGTGTCTGTTCGCGTGCTTGCTGTATGCGTTGTGCTGTCGCCTCGCCTGTGCTGCCGCTGTCTGTGTCGCTTTAAGTCTTCGGCTGATGGCTCTACTGACCGGAAATCATTACATGACAACGCGGTTGTTTGAATGACATGCACGTTATTTCTCAAATTATATGATTTTTATGTTAAAATTTCCAAACTTCATTGGATATTCATTACACAAGAAGTATTTGTAATTTGATGAGTTAATTTCTTAAAACAGAGTATTTATATAAAGATGATGTAGAGAGCAAATTAATATGATAAAAATATGACTTCATGAAAATAGGCCTAGTCCTAGGTACAGACAATCGAGAGGTATCACGATATCCGCGATGGCTAATGTCCTATTGGAGAATTATGATATTTAATAAATGGGGAATAATGGGAAGATTGCTACAGCATAAGGAGCGCACTTGGTTTTCTTTAATCAACCAACTTCGCGTATATGTACGATAACACTATACTCAACATTATTTCTTAGGCGCTATCTCCTTATGTGGTATTATCAAGGCCAGGTTAACAGATGATGATTTGAAAATTCGATGTAAATATTAAATCTCTATTAAAGCTTCACCTTTTCACACACACAACACACCACACACAACAGCACACACACACACACACACAACACACACACACACACACACACACACACACACACACACACACACACACACACACACACACACACACACACACAACACACACCACACATACACACACCCACCACACAACATACACACACAAACACACAAACACACACACACACACACACACACACACACACACACACCACACACACACACACACAAACACACACACATGCACTCACGCACACACATGCACACACACACAACACAGACACAGACACACACACAAAAAAACACAAACACACAAAAACACAAACACAACAAACACACAAAACTAAACATCACACAACACAACACATCACACACACACACATGCACACGCACACACATATAAACACACACGCACACATACTTAGGCCTACAATAACATAAATGCACACGTATACATACAAACACATATATACACGGTACACTTACATATACACATACCTACACACAGACACACACACAGATACACATACACACATACATATATACACACATACAAACACCTACACACAGACACGCAGACACACACACAAACACACAGACACACATACACACACATATTTATATGTATACACACGTACAAACACCTACACACAG
Organism: Eucidaris tribuloides; assembly: GCA_001188425.1. Lineage (NCBI taxonomy): Eukaryota > Metazoa > Echinodermata > Echinoidea > Cidaroida > Cidaridae > Eucidaris > Eucidaris tribuloides. The sequence continues at coordinate 9,073 of JZLH01S0080121.1, read as the reverse complement.
ACACACATATACACTGACATACACATACACATACACACACATACACACACAGACACAAAGACACACACAGACACACACATATATATACACATACACCTTCACACAGACACAAACACACAGACACACACATATATATACACATACACCTTCACACAGACACAAAGACACACACACAGACACACACAAATATATACACATACACCCACACACACACAAACCCACACACAGACACAAAGACACACACAGACACACACATATATATATATATATACACATACACCTACACACAGACACAAAGACACACACACACACAAACACACACATATGCACACGTATGTGTAGAAACTGATTTCCGGCGGACCTGAAAGGCTTTTGTTTTGGTTGTCATATCGCTGTTTCGCTATGAACGGATATGATGTGGTCGTGAAGTCATCTCCAAAGATTTTGAAACTGGTTTAGATATAGTTTGGAAGAATGAACCTATCAAAAAAAATCGAACGCTGTTCCACCTGATTAAAGCCACTGGCTAACATTTACCACAGTTAAGAAAATCTGAGCTAGATGATTCCTCATGATGCCAGTGTCTTTGATAAGGTCTACAAATGAAGCCGGAAAAAATTGTATTTCAAAATGATTATTAAAAAAGTGAAAATCGTAAGATGACCTGATTTACATGCCCATTTCCTCCCACCTGCCCACAGACTTACTGTGTGTAGATGTAGGGTATTTTTTTTTACTCGCCCCGAGTATTAATTGTTTATTCATTCATATCTTGCCAGTAGTGGCATAAATTTCCAAACTTTTTTTATTTTAGGGTGTTTATTTGTCCATTCAAACACTACTATATAGCTCAGATATCAAAGTTTGACAATTTTTTTTTATTGAAGCTCCACAATGTTAGCCTATCACTTTAAGATCCAACAAAGCGTCGTGTGAACTTGGATTTGACAAAAAAAGGCTTGATGAATGTTCAAAATCATCCATAAGCATGATAAGTATGAAATTCACGTTACACAGGCTTCAAAACTGCGGAAGGAACTAATTGACAGTTCAATTACAACTGACCAATCAGAGACGACTTTCGTTGGCATAACTCTCTCCGTAACCCCGCTCTGACCTATTACCACATCCGTACGCGACAGCACGTACATGTCATACAATAACATAAGACGGAGAAGTTTGTTGTTCAGTACTTCGGAGAACAACGCCAAACGAAGCTACACACCACCGTTACTTTTATAGCTTTCCTTGGCTAATGATCCGAATTACGACTGCAGACTAAAGACTTCGAGAGATTGGAAGAAAGAGTGATCCGGAATGTTCAGACATTGGAACCGAGAGATTTAACACGACGAGAACCTCTACACTCGTTTGATACGTAAGTCAGATTCTAAATTTTTCCCAGTTAAATTGCTGGCCACAGTTTGAGCGTCTGAAAACTTCGTATTTTATTTTTATTTATTTAGTTATTTGTTTATTTTTATTTATTTATTATTATTTTTTTTTGGGGGGGGGGATTATGGAAATTGAATTAAAATGTAAGAATAGATGGGAAGCTGGGTGCTTAGCTGGGGTATATCCGGGATTTTTTTTCTGATAGGGTCGTTAACTCGTGATCATAATTTTTTGGACCCTTTTGACAATGAAATCATAGCAAGATTTCATTAAAATGTACCTGATCAATGCTGTTTAATGTACATGTATGTCATTATAAAAAGGTCGTCGAAAAAGAAAAATACTCTGGAAAATATGTGTGTGTGTGTGTGTGTGTGTGTGTGTACTAGGGGGGTGGGTGTGTGACCCTCCCTCCCGACCCCCTCCCTTTGCATACACCCATGATCACCATAATTTAAAACCATTAAACTGTGAATCATGCATCAAACATTCGCATTTTTTTTCTGTCAGATACCCTTTTAAAATGATCGGTCAATTCGACCGACATTCTGTCCCCGTTATACTATAGCTATTATAATGTGTAGCGTTGTGTGCACAACAACTGAATAAAACCATGATTCATGTTGACCAAAGTGTAAAAAAAAAATCAGCCTTTAAATATCGTATACTGCTAATCCTTAATTCAAAGCTATAAAATAATGATACTTATATTCCATATCAATATCATACTGATTATCCGGAGTCGGATCCACCACTAATAAAGTGACATTTATTTCTCGTGTTAACAGATTTGAATTCCGGTTCTCCTCTGATTTCAAAATGGCGGAAATCCAATCAAACATCGCAGATTTTGATGTTAGTCAAGAATATCTGGACGGACTAAAGGAAAAAGCAACGTGTGCACGAGATACCTGGGATTCATTTATTGTTGAAATGAGAAAGAACTTAAATCGCTTTCACCTAAGTCCTACGCCAAGTCTTAAGGAGGCAAGGTGCATGTTGGATTCAGAATATATCGATGAAACAAACGTAAACGAAGTGGACAGCAAGGGAATGACCCTGTTGATGCATGCTTGTTTCGATAAGCACTTGACCGTGGCCTTGTTGGAACGAAAAGCAGACCCCAACGTGACTTGTCATGAAGGGCGAACTATCCTTCACTATGCTTCCACCCATCAATTGTACCTTCCGTATAATTCGTCGGGAGAGGACGATTCGCGCCACTCATTACCCGCTTTAAAAGTACTCATAAATCGCGGTGTCAAAATGCAACGGGATATTCACGGTTCCACCCCTTTGGTTTATGCAGTCGATAACTATAGGATGTCGATCGTTGAATACCTTTCAACATTAGACTGCATACCAAAAATTGATAGGATACATGCCCTTGAACTTCTGGCAGCAAATCATTTTTTGCTTTTGGAGGTCGACGCTGGGTTTGCTGAGTATTGTGTGAATTATCGTCTGATGAGCAGAGCCCTAGAACTTCGCTACGAGGATCCGAAAGATGCGCATCCAAAGGAAAACTATGTGTCTTCATGTGGATTGCGTGACTTTTCTGAAAGTAAAACTATAGCTGATTTAGAGAAGATACACCGCAATCTGTTTGCTCGAATGGCAGAAGCGTTTTTGATCAGGGAGAGGCTCCTATCGAAAGATTTGGTCTTTGAAAATACCTTCGCCACGAAAGTGACAGGGGAACTGGCTGACAGAGGGCAATGGAAGGAGGTAATTTATCTCATGACCTATCTTATCAATCTACAAGCGATATCAAGCCACCCTGATTGTGAGATAATACTAGAACTGATTGCAACTATGTTAAGGGCAATGCTTCCCGACAGGAGAGCGAAACCAGATTGTTTATACGCAAGATTCAAAGACATCTATCGTTTTCTAGAGATATCGCTGGATGTCATGACAAGAGACACACAACCAATATCAGTGTTTGAACATTGTGGCATTGTCGATACACTTGTGAAGATAGCACTCTCACTAATCTACTTTTACAGACGGGAGGAGGTGACGGAGCTAGTCTTCTCAATCTTGGAGAAAGCGATCTTCACTTGGACCCGTCTGCACGAACTTCACCGTAAGCTCGACTCGTATGAAGCTCCGGTGACTCGCGACGAATTAACTCCGAATCATGCTCATTGTTATTCCCTCATGGATTATTTGGTGTGTTGGGTAGAGAGCCTTGCAAACAAATGTGCGCAGTCCGTGTACTTCTCGTCTGAGGTCGTTCCTACTTTCAGACATTTAATGTGTCGTCTCATAAAACTGGATCACACCGATGCGGTAAACGTGCGATTAGTGAAACCCGATGGAAACACGGTGTTACACGACTTATGTTGGAAGTTAAATGAAGAACAGAGGTTTGACTATGGGTACTGTCTCCTTGGACATCTGATATTTTATCAAGCCCGTCGACTTGTTTTCACCATCTTTGAACTGTTCGTCCGGTATGGATTTGTATTGACTCAAGAGAACATGAAAGGTGAAACCATCATTGATATGTTGTCCTCCTCCTCGAGAAACCCTGAGACACGTGAGATGAAGGATGAAATTCTGAAGAGAATCGAGTCTTGGCAACAATGTAATCTGCAGGAGCACGCCGCACGGGTGATACGACGGTATCGCATACCATATCAGGGTATTCTTCCCAAATCACTGCACAAATTGATCGACATAGAATTTGATGACCACAGTACTCTCCAGGCCCAACTGATGTTCAGACGAACTGCATTAGTTGTAAAGTACATCGACGGGATGGTATTCAAGAGTTGATCGAATCTATGTGACTGAAGTGATCATTTTGAAAAAAAAAGTGTTAGAATTCGATCGTGGAATTTATATTTAAAAGGGTTGTTTTTGAAAAATAAGTTGAAATTGTTTGCATTGCTTGTTGGTGGTATTAATAAATGCACCCAATATCCTCTATGTATAAGTCGACAGAGACATTTTCTTTTATCTACCTCTCCCGTCTTCTTCCTGTTTTCCTCTTTTTCGTCTTCATTCTCTCGTCTTCGTCTTCTCCTTCTTCTCCTTCTTCTTCTTCTTCTTCTTCTCCTTCATTTTTCTTTTCTTCTTCTTTTTTTTCTTCATCTTCATTTTTTCTTCTTCCCCTTCTTCCTCAATTTCTTCTTCTTCTTCTTCTTCTTCTTCTTCTTCTTCTTCTTCTCTTCTCTCTTCTTCTCTTCTTCTTCTTCTTCTTCTTCTTCTTCTTCTTCTACTTCTTTTTTTCTCCTCCTCCTCTTCTTTTTTCTGCTTCTTCTCCTCCTCCTTATTTCACGTCATGTTTTTGCATCGAAAAGTAGAAGTACAACTAGAAGAGTATCTACTGGTCAATAGCATACTGGGTTCTTTCGTCTATATACAAATAAAAATAATCCAACGTCGGGTAACAAACTCAACTCGAAAATGGAAACTGGAGCTACCGGATATTCTGCGTGGCAGACTAGCAAGTCCCAACTTTTGAAATTGTATGCTAAGGTATTTATCTTTTTTATGATTGGTATTGGAACACTTGGATTTTGCGGAAATGTTGTCAAATCTGCTTTTGGACAATTTTTTCGTCAAACCTTAAGATTCAAAATATTAATTAAAAAAAATCATCCATCTTTTGCATCACATTCCTCTTTACGCGTTTGTCGTTAGCCAAGAGGACCAATTCTAGGACATTCAGGGGGATTCAGGGCTGCGCTCTCAAAATTTCATTTTCCCATACCACGCATGCCCATTTCCCCCTACGGTTCCCCTTTGGTCTCATTCAACTTTCCCCTAAAAAACTCGGGTTTCACCTACAAATATTAAATTTTCCCCTACACACTCATATAATAATATCGGACTTCTGACAGTGTGATAATTTAAAGGTTAGTGACATGATTGTGGATACTTGAAACTGCCTGTAGGAAAAATATACCAATTATACTCCAGCTGGTGAAGATTTCCTTGCTAGAAGGATATGTCTGTAATTTGTTTGCTTAAAGGTAAATGACATGATTGGGGGTAGTCCTCAACTTGGGCTGAAACTACTCTAGAATCAAGTAAACTGTGCAAGGATTCTCCTGTGAAAATCTTGTAGTCAAACGTTGGCTCATTCTAAAATAAACAATGTCAACATCACTCGTAGCACGGAAACCTGCTGTGTGGCTCTCTATGGGGTTTATTTTTATCGTACCTGGCAAAAAATAGGATACTCCTGTGTTTATGCTTGATTCTCCTTAAGTAAACAAATTACAGACAAATCCTCCCAGGTGGGAGATCCATCCCTGCTAGTGTGTAGTTGGTGTATATTTCAACCCATTTGGTTCTTGAGGCATTTTCAAGTTTTCCAATCATGTCACTAACCTTTAAGAAGAATCAAGCATGAATATACTCCTATCGTAATTCTATCGTGCCCCGATAGATATAACATGCCCATAGAGAGCTACACAGCAGGTTTGCCTGCTACGAGGTATATTGATATTAGTTATTTTAGAATATTAAGCCAACGTTCGACTACAAGATTTTCACAGGAGAATCCTTGTACAGTTTACTTGATTCTAGAATAGTTTCAGCTTAAGTTAAAGACTACCCCCAATCATGTCATTTACCTTTAAGCAATTTTAGGAGGAAACTTGCAGGATAGTCTGAAAAATATCAAAGCTCTCTCTTACTCACCCCTAAATAATTCATGATGATTGTAATTTTCCCCGTAGGTATCCCCTACTACCTATTTTCTCTAAATTCTCCTACGGGAGAGGTTTTCCCTTGATGACATTCATCTGTCGATTTCGATCAGAATGCTCTTTGTGTTACAGAGAATACAGAGTACTGTTTGAGTACTTGCAGAACAACGTGATTTTAATATCAGCTGCAGCTTTCAAACCTGTGAGCAGATGATATTCTGAAAATGTCACTATAGTACATACATAGGCGAGAGTAGCTGAAAACAACAGAACACTTCGTTTTTGACAAATCTGCTACACAAATCCCCACTGCTAAGAAAGTACTTACACAGAAATCAATATGTGGGACTTGTTAATTGTTGACATACACCCTTTAGCATCGGAATGGGAACTTCCAATGGAAAACTTCACCTGTTCAAACTGTCAATCTCTCAACTTTTTATTGCATATCAAGTGAATTAGTCCCACATTAGAATGTAAATATAATATACTCTCACTTGGAAACCAATGGAATGTGAAATTTTAATGAAAGATTTTCCATCATCAACCAGTACTGTGTATTCTCTTTAAAGGAAGATGGAACCGGATAGAAACGGGAATGAGTTAAGATTTTCTTTTGACAGTGTGAGAATTGTGAGAGTTATGGTACCTGGTGATAAAGAAAGCCTGCTGAAATGAATTCTTGGCTATAGGCCCTATTCTGCAAAGATCTGAAAGTAGACTAGGCATCTGTGATACTTTGATAAAAAATGTGAAAGTCTGTAAAACTCAAGGCAAATTGGATTTCTATCTCCTATATTACTTTGCTGTTCTTCAGTGGATGTTTTTTTTTTCATACACAAATGCATTTAAGAGATGCCCTGCCTCTTATGTAGGTACTGGTTTTACAAATCAAGGTTGCTGGGCACGTATTTCTGTAAATTACCAATTCATTTGCATGGGGCTAACTTGTGACTTTTCGTTAGTGATTCGACGTTGTAATTAATTCCTTAAAGTCATTATCAAAAGCAATAATTATACTTTTGTCATTTACGAATATTGAAATACTTAAACAAAAATAACATTACAGAGGTCATTCATTCCATGTAAACAAATACCGTAAATAACAGTATAAATAGGGTGTTGAAGACATGCACAAATTGTCGCCTGCGAAAATTTGTGCAATCAAAGTTTGGCAAAAATCGATACAAATTGTGCCGCTCTTGATGATTCCATTTTTTGCCTCTTTGGTGACAGTTTGTGTCAGGAAAACAATGCCTAGCAGCACAAACTGTCGCCACATTCACAATTTGTCACCTGTCGCTGAATATACAGCGGAAGAGATCAAGATGAGAAACATGGATGGTGATAAGGGGACATTACCCCCCCCCCCAAAAAAAGAGGGGCAATGGTCCGTGATATATTTTAACATTGGTCCTAATGTTTTGAAGTTGATACCAGTGTTGATAAGAGTAGTACTGTTGTTAATGATAATAATAATGGTAACTTTTATTATTGTTAATATCAGGGCTATTATCATTTTTATACATTGTCATTATTTATTGTCCCCATGGAACGTGGGGACAATGGGACGTTTGTGTGTGTGTGCGTGCGCGGGCGCGCGCGCGCGTGTGTGTGTGTATGTGTGTCTGCGCGTATGCGTATGCGTGCCTGTATGTGCGTGTCTGAGTGTGCTAGCGTAAACACTTTAATAACAAGTGTAGGAGTTTGAAACTCCAACCCTACCCCACTGATAATGACATTGATTTTGAATCAGTATCCATAAACGAGCATAATGAATTCTGGAATACTGTGTAGACTATTGGAAGCCTTACTAAGTCTAAATAAATAGAATCAAAATCCACCAAAAAATAAAGAAGTGGTGTTTGTGTCATTTTTCATTGATTTTCAATCTATGCGCTTAAATAAGAATAATTCTGTCTACAAGTCTTGTAGCCCTAACCGAGCTTTATCAAACTATCAAACTTGGTGAAGAAAAAAAGAAGCAGTTTCAAATGCAACATTTTGCTCACATACTTGCACACCCACCCATCCACACAAACATACACACACATACACACACACACACACACACACACACACACACACACACACACACACACACACACACACACACACACACAACAACACACACACACACACACACACACACACACACACACACACACACACACACATGCACGCAGTACACACATCATGTATATATTTACGAGAAATAAACATGTCAGTCTGGTCATGTTTTTTGCCAACAAAACATTTATTTGTTCAT
>JZLH01S0080109.1:9008-22182 GCA_001188425.1 Eucidaris tribuloides | reverse complement strand
GGCTTTACGTCCTATCCGAGGGACGGGATAATGGGGATAAAGTGCCTTACCCAAGGACACAACCGCCATGGCCCGGCGTGGATTCGAACCACGGACCTCTAGGTCGAGAAACCGAAGCCTTATCCACTGAGCCACGACGCATGGGATCCAGGGGTCCGCTTAAAGGCAACTGATAGGGGTCGAGGAGGCGGTCCCCCCCCCCCAAAAAAAAAGCTGTTAAACATAAGGCCTTTCTCGTGTGCCAGAATGGCTCTTTAATGTCCACTACAGAAATATTAATTCAAACAAAATACACAATTTATTATTTTCTTTATAGGGGCTTCCATGTGCCACTTTGGAAGGCCCAATGCAACACAAGTGGTGCACGCCCTTATTGTGAACTCCTGCTACAAACCATACTTTTGGTACATGATGTATTAATAGGTATCACTTTCCTTCTGCTTTATTTTTGTTGGCAGCTGTGCGTGGTACAATTGACACTACATTCCATGTGTTATGGCACTTTTCAAAAATGCTCCACACTCAAAGCAGAGTTAAATGGAAAGACAAATCAATCTGAACAGGCAATTTAGAGGTATTTATTACTTTCAGCCACTGTTAGACCTCCCATAGTGATTTAGGTATGTGACGACATGATACATGACAATATTACTGCATGAAAAAGCTTAGGTCGTGTCTACACGATCGATGGACAAGTTGCTTGTGACCGGTCATAACTTGTGTCGGTAATAGCGTCGGATATAAAGTTGCAGTGAGAACGATTGTCAGACATAACTTTATTGGATATAGCGCGGTTATACCATGGTTATACCCAACGATTTATATCCGAAGAAGAGCAGGCATAAGTCCAGTAATAAAGTTCTTACTGGTAATAACAAGTATGTGTGGACTGTAAATTTGCACTGTCGGACATAACTGCAACCTTTTAAGCTAATCTAAACTGGCGATGTCATTTTGGCTTCGACTTTTCATTTGTTTACCAATTCACATTTGGCACAATTTGGGTCAGAGGTTACGACCTGATAACAACTTGACACACACCATTTCCAGTCTGCTATTACCAGTAATAACGTGAGTAAGCTATATCGGGCATAAACATGCCGGGTATACATTAAGTGCTAATACAGATAGTGTGGACGCGTTGGTGGATCAACAGAAAAATTTTAATTACATCAGATTTATGCCTGGAAAAGATATGACCGGTAATAACTGCATTTGTGAATGCAACTTTAATTCATTATCAAAACTGTATTTGATTTATTTATCATAACACTCACATAGTTTGGATTTTCTAAATTTGGATAGCTGAGGAGAACTTTATAGGGCACCACGTGAGCGGAATCCAGGCCATGGTCCTGCCACTGGTTTCGCACCCACTCCGCGTTGGCCTTGTCGGCTGGAGTACCGGCAAGGTGAGGGGTTGCTGTCAGATGCCTGCAGTAATCAGAACGATATGAAAGATCGTAGCAGGGGTCAAAGTTCAGGAGTCAGGACAGATATATTTCAAAGTCATTCCAGCTCACTTCCATTTTCTATACTCATGCAATGATGTCAAGTTCAAAATTCAAACAATCTGTTGCCTTCGCACACAAATTGCAATGTTAGCAAAATTGACGAAGCATTGCTTTATATAGGTTTTAAGTCAACTAGCAAGAAGGTCATCCTCTCTGTGTCAATTGCACACAATAAATAATGCACTTATCAAAACAACTACTAGAAAAAAAAGAATTTTACATTGCTATAATAGGCCTATTCCATGTGCTCCAATAATTCTCATTCTACTAACAGCTACCAGGACTATATTCCTGCTACTACTACTAATACTACTACTACTACTACTACTCCTCAGGTTGAACCCCATGGTGAACAGGTGTCCTGTACTGTAGTAGATTCTCCTGTAATTTGGCAAATTGTCCTGCATGACCAAAGATGAGGAGGAGGAGGAGGAGGAGGAGCAGGAGGAGCAGGAGGAGGAGCGAAGAAGAAGAAGAAGAAGAGAAGAGAAGAAGAAGAAGAAGAAGAAGAAGAAGAAGAAGAAGAAGAAGAAGAAGAAGAGAAGAAAAGAAGAAGAAGAAGAAGAAGAAGAGAAAGAAGAAGAAGAAGGAGGAGGAGGAGGGGAGGAGGAGGAGGAGGAGGAGGAGGAGAAGAAGAAGAAGGAGGGGATCAGGAGGAGGAGAAGGAGCAGGAAGAAGAAAAGGAGGAGGAAGGGAGGAGGAAGTGGAAAGAGGGGAAAGAAGAATCTTGACAAGGAGAAGCAAAGGAGGAGATTGAAGAGAAGAAAAAGAAGAAGGAGAAGGAGAGCAGAAGAGAAGAAGAAGGAAGAGAAAGAAGAGAAGAGAAGAAGAAGAAGAAGAAGAAGAGAAGAAGAAGAAGAGAAGAAGAGAAGAAAAGAAGAAGAGAGAAGGAGAAGAGAGAGAGAAGAGGGAAGAAGAGGAAGTGGAAAAGAAGGGCAGTCCACAGCAGTGCATAATGTGGGGGTAAGTAAACGTCAGGTAATTATCTCATGTCAATATTTGAAGAACTGAATAAAGAGCATAAAGAGGTTTCTAGAATCATTCTCACATCAGAAGCATGCATATGTTATGTTTAAACTAACAACATAAAATGCACATATTTTCAGACCTGTATTTGATTTTCCCCATGTTTTGGAAAGTCAATATTTATTCAACATACTGATTACACGCTACGATATTTTTTTAAGAGTGTTTTGAGCACAGTGTACAAAGATCAAGTTGTTGTCTGTGCATATTTTGCATGATAGGGATTACTTAATGATTAGCCCTTGAAAAGTAATCTAACAACCTTAAATCCTAAGTACTAGTTTTGGTCGATCAAACAACTTTTTCGTAAATCTTTCACAAAGTATTCTATTGTGACCCCAGACATCAGAAAACAACATCAAACCAACTGAAAATTGATTATAGTGACAAGTTATGATGTTTTGATTATAGGAGAGCATGTAGCAGTACATTACCGGTACCTATAGGAATTGTCACGGGTCCCCCCCCCCACCCCCGCCGATATTTTGACATTTTACATTGTGCGTATTTCACAAAAGTGTGATTGTTTGAGAGCAAGAAATATTCAGGGCATTGATAGATCATACAGGTGTATCTAAAAACATAATTGCAAAGAATTTCATATTTTACCATTTACCAAAACTATTCTTGAGCTTTAGAATATAATGTTTATTAATTTGATATGCAACAGAAAATTAATTATATCTTCATATTTCTCCAAAAAAAAAATAAATCCTTATATCTTCTTATGTCCTGGCAACTTATTGTCGGTACTTTTTTTCAGGACTATACATGTATGTACATGCCACAATGTTGTTGTTTTTTAATTGAATGCAGGGTCAGAATTGATGTACAGGTATTGCATAAAAAGTCAAGTGAATCAGCAGATATTGTTACTTATTTTTTACAGCTTTAATACCTTGCAAGTTTGGAGGATTTTAGTTTTGAATTATTTATTAATCAGGTGAATTTTGATTCCCTACTATTCCTTACACAATAGCATTTGTGAAGAACAAAAAAATAATACATAATCATATTTACTTCATTTCATAACAAAACAATGAAGCAAGAAATATAACAGTTTAGATAACATGAGTTGAAGTTTCCTCTTCAATTCATAACTTGTGAGTAGAGAACACTGTCAAATAACAAATAAAAAGTACAAACTGTTATGTGTCAGGCTCAGCTGTTCAAAACAATAATACTGTATCATCAATTTTATATTTACCTTAAATTTTCTTTGATATTGTCCGCTTTCAACTCATCGCTAAGTAATTTCGAAATCTTGTCAGAGTCCTCTCCCTCCAGTGCTTTCCTCCATATATCGTAGGCCTCTTCGTTCGGGAACTGCGCTTGCGACGAGAACCAGCCTATTAACACTCCAATACCAATCCCCAAACATAGTCCAACGATCCCGATCACTAGACTGTACGTACGGCTCTTCCTCCCCATTGCTGTCGCCGAGTTGCCCTGCTTGAAAGTGAGCACAGAGTTATCGGGATCGAGCGACTGATAGCCACGAACGTTTGCGTCCTCCAGACTCATTTTCATTGGCTATCCAGATGTGAGTCAGCTGATATTTTTTTCCTCCCCCCTGGAGGGTAATATTTACTTACAAGCTGCAGATAGGCTCTGGAGGGTACTAGAGGGTGGTGGCAAGATGGCCTTTACCCTGTACTGACCCGATTCTATTGGCCAGGAGTGTGGTTGTCCACAGTCACTTCAAATGATGAGACATCTGCAAATGAAGATTTGGAAACAAATGATAATTCCTCTTTACGTTTAAAAGTAATTGATGATGAAATAAATGTTAATATATACAAATTAAAAATGCCTGAACTTAAAATATAAACACAAGCAAACAATGAACTTGACAGATGAACTGATAGTAATGGTATCTTGCTTTTGGAAATCAGTTATCTGTCATGAAGATACAGTACTGATAAATGATAACCTGTAGGCCAGATAAAATCATTTGACTGCCATATTTCATAGATCAATTCATCATGCCACAGAAGCACGCAAGTAAGCCAAACATTATTACTGCCAGTGTAAACATGACCTGTAAGTGTAACAACTTTTTTTTTTTACTTGAGTACAGTAACATCTGTTTTGTTGTTGCCATTGTTTTCCAAAATTCCTTTTTGGCACACTATACCTCAATATACCTCACCTGCATCAATTGACATACAAGGTGAATTTGGGTGTCTAATTCCATTAAAGACACTATATTGTGGAAAGACCCGTTAAAAAAAATGTCAAACTTTGCTATCCAACATATCTGACAGTGTTTGAATACACAAATAAACACCCTAGAACACGAAAGTTCAGACAGTTATGTTGTCACTGGTAAAATATGTACAGATAAAGTTGGCGCATGAATTATTCTCGGCTGATAGAAAAATCTGCAACACAGCACATGACCCAAAGTCTAAATATCAAGAGTCTAACTGGGCTTGGAAACAAAAAATCCCCCAGAAGTAAATAACAAGAGTGTATCCAACATACAGATCCACTTTTTAACTGACCTAGTTTTTGACTTGTACAAAAATAGTGTATTTTTTTATATAAAAAGAAAATATAAGAGGGCATACACATAATAAATTCATTACCCACATTGTTCATATAAATACTTTATTTGTGTCAGATACATTTAAAAATAACTTTTATTAAAGACTTTTGAGCCATTTGTGTCCTGAATACATTACTTGGTAGTAATATTAGGATGTGAAACATGTTCTCTTCTGTGCAGTGATGATAACAAAAAACTTTCAATAATTGATTTTTCGCCACTCAAGACTCAAACTCAAAACGAGCATTTACTAATTGTTTCCTAAATAATCCTTTCAAAACACAGAAAATTAACAACATGATAATTCCCTACCCTTGACTAAGTTCAATTTACACAGTTATGACAAAAGTTAATCATACATGTATGGCAGAACTAAGGGTGAATGTAACCCTGTTTGAGATGATTTATTTCATTACATCACCGCATCTTTCGCATAGACACCCCGCCCCACCCCAACACGACTTAACTCATACTTAGTCCGCAACAGGCTCTCGATGACACACACGATAATTACTACAGAAAAAGCCTGCCATTGAAGGAAGTGCCTAAAAATACCATAACTAAACACCTCCCTAACCTCCTACTTACACGTCTTCGTACTCAATTAACTACACAAAAGTCGTAGCGTAACTGGACCGTCAATTGCCATTTTCAGGAGCGGGGGGGGGGGGGGGGGGGTGGGGAGTAACAAAAATACTCAACATTTTTCGGGGCAAAACAATCTTTTGCCCCCCCCACTTAAAGACGATGTCTCTGGTGTACAGAGAACATCCAGTCTGAGAAAAAAAACATTTTGCATATTAAAAGTAGAACAATCGATCGGAGGAACAGATATAAAAGTTTGAGAAAAATCAGACAAATGAGATTGATAGAGATATTATAATCCATCTTCTTGAAGTTTCAGGACAAAAAGATTATTTCACACAAACAACTGTAAAAAAAAGTGTTATTCTCAACATGCATTGTATGTGGACTCTACAAAGATGATGACAATATTTTTGCAGAGAAAATTGAGAGATTTATATAGTTACATCTTGTGCACAAAATACTGAATAATACTGTGCTGGTAAATGAAATGATGCAATTAAAAAATAATAATAATAATAACACATATTTGCTTGATTTCTCTCAATTTTCACTGAAGTATTTCACTGATTTGTCTGCTTCCGTTCAAGAAGCAATATCTTATCACACTTACCTGCTTTATTTTCTTGTTGCAGCGAATAAACCAACACAATCACTAGCCTACGTACATTACTAGCAGCTTGCACAGTATACATGTATAGCACTCTCTCCTCCTCACACACAGTGCAACTGAAGTTTACTGAACTATATATCTTTACTACTCTAGCAATGCACTTGAAGAGCAATATACTTAAGGAGACATATATAACACTTTTTTGTTATCTTGTCACAGAGTGAATCATGTGCATCAGAGTGACAAGCTGGTATGAAAATGGCAATGCAGCTGACACAATAGGAATACGCTGTTGGGGCTACAGGAGCAATAAAATGGGTCTTTATAAAAACGGTTCAGATTTCAACTTAAAGGGAAATTGCAAGATTGGAAGTATTTTCATCAATTTAGGACACAATGCTCTGGCAGATAACATTTCTGCTCTAAAAATTTCAGTCATTTCCTCTTTGTTGTACAATTATTATCAGAAAATGCTGTGATGGTGAAATTTGCAGTGCATCTTTCAACGGGATGAATTTGCAATTCAATTTCAAAAACACAATAACAGGATAATAAATCACATACAATGAAATTAAAAACAATTAATGAATGGTTTCAGACCCCGTTGAAGCAATATAAGCTTATACTGGGTGCCTACTCACATACATGGACATGTTCACATTAAATTGTAGGCCTACAATTTTGTTCGGATATTTTGCACTTACATTAAATAACATACATTGTGTAAATAAGGGTTAGTTTTAATAAGCTACCATAAGCAAGAGGTCACAAACATAAACATACACGGACACACACACAAACACACAAACAATTACTTAGAAAGAAAGGACTGGTAGAAGGGGAAAGGAAAGAGGAAGAGAAGTAGAAGAGTTCTACTTAATTATTTATTTTTTTTAATAATTCCTGTTTACATAATGCCTTAGATTTTTACAAAATTGAACGTAATCTTACATTTTCCTTTCAGGGTTGGATATTAGTTCAATTTATTGGAAAATTAATGCTTAGTTCTCCTCAAGTAAACAAATTCAAGACAAATCCATCCAGCCTGAATATACACTCTAGCCAGTTTATACTGGTATGTTTCAACTCAATTGGTTGTTGAGGCGTTTTTGAGGCAACCATGTCACTGCCATTTACTTGTGTAAATGAACACATAAAAAAAAAACATATCTGGAAATCTCAACATAAAAACTGATGTGATAATTCATGCATACAAGATTCATGTGGAGGATAATATGCAGGTTAAGATACTGAACAAAATAAAGCAAAAGCAATCATGGCTGCTAGCTCATGGTTGTTTTCATACACGAGACGAACTACATGTATCCGAGTGTACTCCAAAGATATACTGGTAGTATTAATTGTTCCATCTACTAAATATTGAGTGGCTTATTACTTTGCATATATTCAACATTCACCTTTCAGATTGCTAGAAAACTGACATTGTGACAAGAATGTAATAGAATGGCATTTGACAATATATTTTAGGCATCAAATTGAGATCGACTTTAAAGATTGTGTCAGGGATTTGCAAGTCCATTACTTCCCGTCATTATCAATACCAAACGGTAGTTTAGTACACGAATAAAAATGGGGTGTTGAAAGTTTGAGATCCATACGTCATGAATTTGTTGTTTTATGAGAAAAACTAATAACGACATGTTACCAGAATGTTGTTCTTTCCGTGAGTTTCAATTTTGCTCAAATTGCGAATCGCGGTTATGTGTATTCATCGCAAGACCAGCGGAGCACACTGATTGGTTAAACGGCTAAACTCCGCGCTAACGGCTGATTGGACAATTTTGGAATGGCCCGTGCACATCGATGTCACTGTAAATTTTGAAGTTTAATTGTCCAGATTTTCACCAAAACTACATATTCTAGCCAAAGGTTCTATGACAGGTGTTTATTTATACTAATCTTCACATTGTGAATGATTTCAGCTGATTTCATTCATTTATACCGTTTTCTGAGGTGCAAATCCCTTACTCTGTATTTAAAGGTAAATGACATGATTGAGGGTATTCCTGAACTTTGGATAAAACTATTCTAAAATCAATTAGTAGCCTATGCACGGATTTTGCTGTGAAAATTTCATTGTCAAAAATGTTGACTCATTTTGCCGTGTGACTAGCAAATTTGTTGTGTAGCTTTCTATAGAATTAATTTCTCTCGGACCTCGGGAGAAATTCAGGCATGGTATGTTTATGCTTGATTCTCCATAAGTAAACAAATTCAAGATAAATCCTTTCAGCCAGGAGATCCACTCCAGCTGGTGTATATTTGGTATACCTTTCAACCAGGTCGTTTCTACGGGCATTTTTGATTTATCCCAATCATGTCAATGTCCTTTAATACCAGAGCCGGTTCTAATTTGGTGATTATTTTCTTGGTTCTCATTTGATAGTTATGTTGATATAATTTTCTCGGCAGAATTACCAATTATGAATTGATAAAGTTTATGAAGCTGTAGAAACTGCACCCTTGACCTCAACTTGTGAAGAAGAAAACAATTTAAAAGTAGGGTATCTCTTTTGCATGCCTAAAAATTAAAGGTATTGGCTAACATTTACCACAGTTAAAAAAATCTGAGCCGCATGATTCCCCATGCTACCAGTGTCTTTGATGAGGTCTAAAAATGAAGCCCTGAAAAAATTGTATTTCAAAATGATTATTTAGTGCTTTAAAAAAGTGAAAATCGTAAGTTGACCAGATTCACTTGCCCATTTCCTCCCATAGACTTACTGTGTGTACACCTAGGTTAATAAAACTCGCCCCGAGCTTTATTATTTATTCATGTATAACATGTCATTGGCAGTGTAACTTTCCAAACTTTTGTATTCTAGGGTGTTTATTTGTCCATTCGAACACTACTATCTAGCTCAGATATCAAAGTTTGACAATTTTTTAAATTGAAGCTCCACAATGTTAGCCTATCACTTTAATATTGTGTAACTTGGTATGAACTTTATGAAGGAGAATACAATCACAGATCCTTCAGTAAAGTACAGGAGCTAGAAACTCAGTTTAAGTGAAATTTTAGTGACCATTAGACTTTGATTTGAATTGTCTTGTAGAAACAAAATATCCTAGCATAGAACATACACTAAACTTCAACTGGTTGTTCTGTGCATTTTTCAAATTTTAAGTAATTATAGATCTCCAGATTTCACAGACATGTCCTTCATCAATAGCCTAAGGGCATGCGTGATGTTCTTCTGTGCTGTGGGATAGGTGCAAATGAGATTCCCTGCCTTTAAATAGTTTAAAGCACCATTCATTGTACATTATGTGACAAATTTACAACAAATGTGCCTCTCCAGTCTCTATCCATTCCCCTTTCCCTCAAAGACAAGAAAAACAGATTCTAAAAGGGAGGCAGAGATGACTGAAAAGAATGATCCCCTGACAACATATTCAAGGTCCCTGCTTGACAAATAGGGAACATTCAAACTTCTACTCTGGGCCTTGAACAGCTGAACAGACTATGATATGCCCAACCAAATGAAAGGGAAAATTAAAACTGAAGGATGAAATGTAAAGTATAAAGTACAAACATCAATGTTACAGTAGGTGAAAAAAAAAACCCTCCCAACCCTGTTCCCCCTCCCATCCAACAAAAATAATATCCTTGAACATCCTTTTTCCTAGTACAGTTGAGCTAACATTTCATACTTCACATCCGCAAATAGCAAGGTCATAGTACCTCAAGTTAAAGGAAGGTGTAGCCAGCAACTAACTGAAAAAAGAAAAGAATTGACATTGTGAGTATTGTGAGAATTATTGTACATAGTGAAAAAAGGCCTAAATACATGTATGGGTACTGGATGACAGCAAAGCCCGATCAATTAGTAAATTTCTGTTAATTTTATGTCTCTGTGAAATTTTTCCATAGAAGAAGATCGCAAAAACAGCTACAGGGGGAGGAGTTGCTAATCGATTCAAAAAGTGCAGAAATTAATATGGTCAGCTCAAGGCCAGCACATGTGTGATCTGATTGGACTGGCAAGAACTGACAATCACCCCAAATAGTTCTTAAAGGGACTGAATCGTGGCCATCGACCGGCCTGATGAGAACAAAACTCAGGGCGTCACCCTGTTCGCTAGCTCCATTTCGAGTTCCACGCTGTATACGCAGTGGAGTGTTTATTTCGTTGCACTACTCAGCAGACCGCCAGATGGAAGTGCACGCTAATACGAAAGAGCCCGGAATAATCAATTTGCGCACGTTTCGGTAAATTTGGTAGGACCTCCACTCAGTTTGCTGCCTCTCATTGGCCGTACTGAATACACGATCTGCCAGTCGCTGCGTGCATCGAACTGGTTTTGCAACACATCAACACCCACGCGTGCATACCTTTAATTTATTCTTATTAGTTGCTGGGGAAAGGTGTTTTGCCCTTCTGTTACTCTAAGAAATGGTAGAAAACAATAAACCATGAAATAATGATCTCATTCCTTGATCTTTCCTTTGACATTCTGGGACCAGGAGTAGTTAGGCAAGCAAGCATTTTAGCTTTAGGTACACGTAGGTGGTGACAGAGAACAAAAGGACAGCTCTGATCATTTCCAAATCCTCTAACCACAAATATTTAAAGGCAAGGTCCACCCTGACATCAAGTTGGCTTTAATAACGGCAGAACAATGAGACAAACACACAAATGAAAGTTTGGCGAAAATCCACCAAAGAATGAGATATGAATTTTTAAAGTTTTAAGTTTATGATGTCACATGCAAGCAACTCCCCATTGTCATGTGATATAAATTCCATAAAGTGCCATTTTCTCAGAAAATTAAAAATTATGTTAAGTGTGCATTCAAAATATAATTAGAAACATTATTTCATACATGTTTCTATGAAAAAAAAAACACATTCAATTATTATGAACCAATAAAAAGTGACAATTTATTGAATTAATATTACATGACATATGGGGAGCTGCTCGTATGTGACGTCACAAAATTAAAACTTTGAAACTTCATAACTCTAGTATTCTTTGGTGAATTTTCGCCTAACTTGGTTTCTCTCATTGTTCTCCTTTTATTAAAACCAACTTGACATCAGGGTGGACCTTGTCTTTAAATTTCAGGTGGGGGTGGGCAACAGAGAACAAAAGGACTGCTCTGCTCATTCCATAAGTCCTCCAAGCACAAATATTTAAAGAACACCCCTCCCACCTCAGCCCCCTTATACCCCCACCCCCTAAAAGCAATGGCTATCAAACATGTTACAATATGGGGGGGGGGTTAGTAAAAAAAGTGAGAACAAAATCGAAAGAAGGTGAGCACAAATCTACAAAATGGTTTCCTATTCCCTTTCAGCTTTCTATTACCACAAAGCAGTCAGTATAACACTCACAACAATCCCTCTCCCCCTAAAACAAAAACAAAAAAACTACTACCTGGCATACTCACAGTACAACCTTTCTTTTGAAAAAAACTAATCTACATTGTACAAACTCCTCCTTTCTGTTCTTATAACAACCATGGCATCACAAAAAGGGGGTTTGGGACGGATCAATGTGGCATTGCCATCACGGTTTTCAACTGCGACACACCATTAGTTCGGAGATAATTGTGTCGGTCACACAAACAACCTTGCTCTAAAGCTTTCGGTCCCTTCAGGCACTTCAATACATGTAGAAATGTCAGAAAGGTCTGCAGAGTGAATAAATGCAATTTGTGGGAGATCATGCATTGATGTTGAAGTACAAAGTTCACTCGACTTGCTGAATTTCTTTTATACTGGCAAAGACTTGGCAGCCGAGATTATACATTATATGAAGGAGACATTACGACAGACCGACCTACAAATGTTCAGACAAAGATCATATTTTGATGTAATACTGATCTTTAAAAAATAAGAAATGTACTCGTTTGATATAGAAACTTGCTTGCAAGTCAAGACAATTGTGACATCAACGATCACTGACACAGAATTGTCAGTTGTGGATGTACTACAATCTTGAAAAAAGGAAATAGTTTCAACAATATTTAAAGAAAATAACACAAAAGTATATTTATGGTCAGAGTTATTACATTGATTTTTTAATTCTCTCTGACACAAAAATAAAGCATGTTTGTTTACCTATTTACATGAAAGATTTACTACTAAACTCAGGTTTTTAGCATGACATAGTCTATTTTTATGATTTGTGAAATTGTGATGTAGGTCTCATTTAAGTGAACTGACAGGGTTGGATGTAATCCTCAATTTAGGACACACTGCTCCCAGAATCAAGTAGACTGTGTAAATTCCAGTCATACATTCCCTCTTTGTTGAACAATTATTATCAGAAAATGCTATAATGGTGACATTTTGTTGTGTAGCTTTAGTGAGTGGTAATGGGCTCGACTGAGGGTGTGGGAGGGGGTATTTCCTTTCCCCTCTCAAGGTGGGGAAATATTGAATTTGTATTCTTAAAATGCGTTTTCTGGTGCACCCGATTCCAACTCCCCCCCCCCCCCCAAAAAAAAGATGAATACTGCCACAACATAAAGACAGATGTAACCTTCATGCTGTTTTTGTTTAATAATTTTTAATACATTTTTTGTTTATATATATTCGTGAATTAAACAAGGAATCTTTATAACATTCATGAACCAAAATTTTATATTATAATTATTGATGCATTTCATAATCATAAACTACAAATCTAATTGACAAGGAAGACCTAAAACCATTTGGAATTTTGGGTTCCAACTATCCGGTTTTATGCAGGGGCAGCGTCAGGGTAAAATTCTACTGCTCAAAATGGTTTATTTCTGCGATCTGAAAAAAAAAACCAAACAGCAATCATCAAAATGTTGTCTTGCCCAGTTTCCTGCGTACGGTAATGACCAATTAAATAATTTGTGTGTAAATCTCTCTCTCTTCTTTTTGCC